>CACVCL010017420.1:0-162563 GCA_902729485.2 Mus minutoides
GCTGTAGCAGCTGAGTTTCTCCTGCTACTCAGGAAGGAAATCTCTAAGCCACTTGTTATGATTGAAAAGAAAACATGAATATGAAAGAGATTTGTGGGGAAGGTGGACAGGGGTGATATTAAGGTGGGAGATAAGAGTTATCAGTATGCAAAGTGTAGATAAATAAAGTTGTAAAATGTTAAAGGAAAATAAAAAAAAAATACCTGCCCCTCTGTTCACTCCTTTATGAAGCATTACATGTCTGAACACTTTTTATCAAATCTCATTATTATTCAGCCTTACCTGTATAGATCAGAGATCTCATTTGAATAGAATTAGACCACAAGATTTTAAAAGAATCTGTGCTTCCTCCCAGTGCCTTTATATACCCTTAAATATTATGTTTTGTCTTTTCAAGAATACATTAACATCTTTTGGGGCTTTAAGGAGACTTTGTCTACATTTCTGTACTTTCGATACTAGTTAGCACTGTAGAATCTTATGGTCAGTTAAACATAATCCTGCAGACTGTGATTCTCCCTAGTTTTTCATTTTCAGAAAAGGGCTTGCTACTTAATCCCAGCAGGGCTGGAAAAGGCTCTCTCTCTGTTTTCGTCTCAGAGTTCTGTTGTTATAAATGTGTATTACCATGTCTGGCCAAATTCTGTTATCATTTAGGAAATGACTACCAAACTATTGACAAATGAATTGTATAGTATTTATATAGATTTTATATAATTAGGCTATCTGGAGATTCTTATAAAAGAGTATAAACTTGTAATTCTATAAAAGGCCAGTAATATATAAACAAAACAAACAAACAAAAAATAAGATCCCTCCTATTCTGGCACTGTGGATGGCACTACTCCTTCAGCAGTATCAGGATGAAGTGAGACAAATATTAGCATCATGTGTTAATTCAGTTCCTTTTGCTCTTGATCTGATGTGTGACTCTGTGCTTCAAATTTCTAAGTCCTTGACTTCTTAGTGTTAGTACCAGGACACTCCAATTCCCACCTAACTATGTGACCCTTGACCTGCATTGCCAGAACAATGACCTTCAATCCCACAATCCACCTGGCTCAGTCTCCACCCTCAATGGTATGACATCATTTTCCGTATAAATTAGGAAGTCACCCCCTCTCCTCACTCTCTTTTTCTTCTCTCTCTTCTTTCCCCCATCTGTCTCTCTTTTTCCTGTTATCTGCCCCCCCCCCCCCACCTGCTCAATAAACCTCTCCCACGTGGAACCACCCTTGCTTGGTCTGCTGTTTGGTTAATCCGCCCAAAACATATATAGATATGATACTTTTCATGTCATCTGGTGCCGAAACACTGGATTGGAAAAAGCGGTAAAACCAACAGCCACCAATGCCTGGTGTGCGGGGGGTGGGGGGGCTACTCCAGTGGAAGCACCACCCTGCAACTCCCTGTGCAGTGGCCCACACTTCCCCCTTCCCTCCTCCCTCTGGGTCAGAACATTGGGTGAAGCCTCTGCCTAAAATCTCTGCCATGTAGCCCGCCACTGTGTGGGAACTACAAGTAAGTGAGCTATGTCACTTTAGCACGCCTTGTAGGCCGAACCTCCATGCTCTCATTCACCAGTTCGCTAAAAATTCCCACTCAGACACCAGCATACAATCGACAGGTCTTGTCAGCAGTGATAGACCCCCCTAGTTCTCAGAACAGTGCCTGGCCAGCCCCGCCTGGGAACTAAGGGGTAGTGTGCCAGCCAACATAGTACATTGCCCATTTAGATCTTGCCCTTCTCTTCTGAAAGTTGCTCTCTTTCCTCAGGACCTTAGCGGTAGGCTGGAATCCCTGGTGCCAGGGTGGAGCACTTTGCACAGTATGTCCGGGACCTACTGGGTGGCCACTAAGAGTCCCTCAGGACTACTTGGGCAGTCTAGCCTGGCTGATTTCCTTTCTGGTTTCTGAGCTGTTCTTGGGATGCCAGTACGAACACCAGGAACTTCCGGATCATGGGCAAAATGTACTCCCAGATACACTGCTGGGATGTCTCCTAAAAAGCCTCAAGTCTTTAAAGCTTACACCCACTTTGAGGGCATCAAAATTGATATTTCTTTGCAATAAGGTTTGGACACAATATTCACTAGGTAAGGATTCCTAATGGCCAATTAATGGCATTTTATATCCAGTTGTTTTAAGGGATCTTAACACATACTGCCAGCAAACCGGTAAATGGGAAGAGGTTATATAAGGTCTTTCATTCATCTCCATTCCAATCCTGCAATGTGTTCTTCTGCTCTCCCACTCAACTTCTGTTAGCCATAAATCCTGCACAACTTCCACTAGATGATACCACGATACTGGACCCAGCATATGAACCACCTCCTTATGCCATAGACATGCTTCCTCGCTGCTTAGAACCCAAAATGCTGCCTCAGTTCTCTCCCACCGAGACTCCCTAGGAGCTGCCACCTCCAGCTCTCCTTCTGCGCAGCCTGCAGGCCCCTCCCCTCCTCCTCCTCCTCCTGTGCCACCTGCAGGCCCCTCCAGATGCTCTACCTTAGCACCTGTTTTCACACCGCCTATCACTCACTCTAAGGCCATGACCAAAACCCCAAGTTCTCCACCCCTAGAAGAGTCTGACCCAGCAACTGTACTTCCTTTAAGAGAAGCTGCAGGGGTGGACTGTCTGGTCAGAGTACATGCTCCCTTCTCCCTGAGAGAACTTTCTCAGATAGAGAAGAGATTGGGCTCCTGTACTTCTAATTCTTCTGCCTTTATCAAGGAGTTTCAGTGTATCACTCAGTCGTACAGCCTGACTTTTCACGATACTAACAATTTGCTTCCCGAGGAAGCAAATATGTTAAATACCTTCTGGTCTTGGTGGACACCTTCTCAGGCTGGGTAGAAGCATTCCCCACAACTACTAAAAGGGCTCAGACAGTTTCTGAGCTTCTCCTCCGAGAGATCATCCCTCAATTTGGTGTTCTGGTCTCTCTCCAATCAGACAACAGACCTGAATTTACTTCCCAAGTTTCTCAAATCCTCTCTAAGGCCCTAGACATCCCCTGGCACTTTCACATCCCTTACCACCCTCAATCTTCAGGCAAGGTAGAAAGAACTAATGGCTCCTTAAAAACTACTCTTGTTAAACTGTCACAGGAACTTCATCTTGACTGGGTAAAGCTCCTGCCCCTGGCTCTTTTCAGACTTTGAGCTCTCCCTAAATGACCTCTTCTCATCTTACCTTTCGAACTCATGTACGGAAGTCCAGTCTTAACTCCTGGCTTCTCGCCCCAAAACTCTCCCATTCCAGATCATTTGCTTACCCCATTACTTTCTCATCTCCATTCTCTCCTATGGAACTTCGCTGACCATCACCTACCTCGACCATGCTCTGTCTCCTGTCCATTACCTGTTAAAGTTGGAGACCAAGTCCTTTTATCCCCTCCAGGTCATCAACCTTCACCCCTCTCTCCAAAATGGCAGGGTCCTTTTAAGGTAATCCTCATAACTCCTACAGCTGCTGAGCTCAAGTGACTCTCTCATTGGGTCTACCTGTCTCACTTGAAACCCTTCATTCCTCCACCTAAAAATAATTCCTCTTCATACAAATCAACCCTAACAGGACTGTGCTTTGTTAAGCTTCAGAAGACATCAAGACCACCTGTCTTGTCTCCCATCCTAGAGAATGAGGCTTCACTCTGATAGCCAAACTCGACCTTGCTGGCAGAGACACTGGATTAGTTATGGCCTTTTCATCTTTTCCCTGCTGTTCATTTAAACTGTGCTTACTATACAAAAGCAGATTGATTCCTTGGCAGCCATGGTACTTCAAAACTGGCGAGGACTAGACCTCTTGAGAGCTTTAGAAGGTGGCCTCTGCCTATTCCTACGGGAAGAATGCTGTTTCTATGTCAATCAACCCGGAATAGTGAAACTACAGGCAGGCGTAAGAGACTTCAGTAACCGTGAGTTCTGGTATCTTTGAGAACCTCATATGGAAGTGGATCCTTCCACTCGTTAACACCTTTCCTGGTCATTTTCCTGGCATTATCATTCACTCCTTGTCTTATTAATCTTGTCTCTACATTCCTTCAATGACAAGTACAAAAATTTCTAACCAAACTGTTAATCAACTCCTGTTACAGAATTACTGGCTGTTGCCCCATAGACGACCACCAAACAGATTCCAATGGTGAAGACCAGATATATCCTGATGACACCCCTAAACAGCAGGAAGTAGCCTAAGAGATGCAATGCCCCATTCCCTCTTCACCATTGGTCTTCCCTCTCCTTTTCTCCCCTTCTTTTTATAATAACAAGAAGGGAAGAATGTTAGTACCAGGACACTTCAATTTCTGCCTAACTATGTGACCCTTGACCTGTGTTGCCAGGACAATGACCTTCAATCCCACAATCCACCTGACTCAGTCTCCACCCCCAATGGTGTGATGTCATTTTCTGTATAAATTAGGAAGTCACCCCCTCCTTGCTCTTTTTCTTCTCTCTCTTCTCTCTCCACTCTGTCTCTCTTTTTCCTCTTCTCTGCCCCCAACTACCACTCAATAAACCTCCTCATGAGGAACCACCTTGGCTTGGTTTGCTGTTTGGTTAATCCACCCAAAACATATATGCATATATGGTATTTTTCATATCAGTTAGTGGTAGACTGTAAACTGGACTTATAAAACAAATATTCTCTTCTTCCCTTATATGAGCTTGTCAAGGTATTTGTTACCACAGGAAGAACTAAAGAAACTAAGATTATTTTAGATTACATTAGAAAAAAATTATTGTTCTTTGAGAAACAATAAACTCATTTTCTCACTGCCAACATGAAGAATTGAGTTTTGCAGAGATATTCCTGGCAAAACTTTCTCTGAAGTACAAAATCTCCAAACCAGCCATTTCTTGGCTTAAAAGCTATTGAAATTTACAGATGTCCAATTACTTTCCTGTATCTCAAACTGTTTCTCTCTGCAGTGTGATGTTCAAGGTAGTTTTTTGGGGGGATGGAGGCACGGGTGGAGGATAAAGCTTATCTATTTCCTTAAGAATATGGAAAAATTAGTTTTATGGGCTATTTCCATATCTATCTATCTTCCTTCCTTCCTTCCTTCCTTCCTTCCTTCCTTCCTTCCTTCCTTCCTTCCTTCCTTTCTCTTTCGCTCTCTTGCTCTCTCGCTCTCTCCTTTCTTTCTAAAGAGTTATCTATTTATTTTATGTATATGAGCACACTCTAGCTGTCTTTAGACACACCAAAAAAGGACCTTAGATCCCAATACAGATGGTTGTGAGCCACCATGTGGTTGCTGGGAATTGATCTTGGGACCTCTGGAAGAGCAGTCAATGTTCTTAACCACTGAGCCATCTCTCCATCCCCCACACATTCTTTTCTATCTTCAAGTTGATGTACTTCCTTTCCATCCATGGTTTCACTTTCCATGATTTCAATTCATGAATGTAAGCCAAATCCCCACCCCATTATGGTTGTCTTGACTTTTCAAAAGATATGGTACTTAAATGTTTTATCAAGTACATGGTTATAACTGTTCTTTTACTATTGTCATTAATCTTCAGTTATGTCTAACAAATAAATTAAACTTTAGCATAAGCATGAATGCTTAGGGGAAAAAGTCAAATATATAAATGATTCCATACCTCTTAGGTTTTCAGCAGTGACTGCTTATCTTGGGATATGTCTATCATCCATAAAGAAGTATTATGTTATATCAAATATTTTTTCATATCTTGAAAAGTGGAGTTTTTAAAAGATTTTAATTGCTTCCCTAAAAGATATTTTTGAAGAATATCAACTTTAATATGAGAAATCAACTCTATTGTGGTGATTTCAGGCATTTGCTGCTTCATCTAGTTGCTAAGCTAATAGCAGGAATAGATATTACTATCTTTTTATACTTTCTCAGACCTTCCTAGTGCTAACTATTTGAGAGAATATTCAGAAAGCCCTCCTTCACAATGACTAATGAATAAGTAATCAACTGTTCCTCACAAGATAAGTAAAGGGGAATATTTGAAACTATGAATCATTCTGGGGAGATGAATGGAGTCAAGTAATACTACATGGCATAAATTTTGCTTTATCAGAAGAATTAGGCTCACATTGAATTCATGCCTGATGTGAGTGAAATCCGTCATTCAGAATTAGGAGGCATTTCAACTCTCATATTGAGCTAGCTTTATAAAGTAAAATTAATGGCATGTAATTTGTCAGACTTCTTTATGCTAACTTACATTATTTTGATACATGCTTATATTGGACAATGATTATCAGTTCTTCCTAAACTCTTTTCTTTGGAAAAACATTATTTTTATGCAAGATATAAAATAAACAATGATTATGTCATTTGTGTCTCCAAAAGTAACTCATGGAAGCTCCAATGGTGTTTCTCTCACTGTGTTCTCAATGCCACATTCCTCTCCCTTTCTAAGAAGTTATTTTATATTCATGCATAGTAAGAACTCAGGTTAATTTTAATGTTAATTTTTCACTACCTGAGGAAAATGAACACTTTTCTATGTTTACACTGGTCACTGAGTTCTCTTCCTTTATAAATTACTTGTTTAAATCTTTTGTCTATTTGTATTTATGTTATCTTTTGTTTATTAAAGTTATCTAATTATAGACGCTTACCCTGTCTTGTTTGAGTTTGTGTATAATTTAGAGATGACACAGGCTACACTTGGCCTGAAATTCATTTTTTAATGTTCTATATACCTTAAGGAGGACCATTCAAATATTTATTTTGTGCCAAACTGCATTTGCTTCCTTCCTTCTTGCAGACTGTCTTTCTCCTTCTACTAAATTCAATAGCATCTCTTGATTCCTGTGTTCTCCTGATATGTTGCAATTGAGAGCCATGGAAAGGGTTACAACCCATGAGAACATCTACTGCTGTGTGGCAGTTTCTCCGTTGAGCCCAATCTGAGCTGCTTTCCCCAGACTAACATTACACATTTGTCTTGATGTAACTGTAGCCCATGTTCAAACACCTTTTTTGGCAAAGCTCTTGGTATTTATATATTTTACAGTATTCTGCAAATATAGTAGTTATAGTATATTATCCTACAAATACTGATAAAATGAATTTTTATTTATTTTTACCAATGACCTGAAATCACTAAAGAACTTTAGTGATTTATGTAAGTGTATTTAATAAGGCTTGCAGGTTGGTACACGGTGCTGTTCATTGAAAACTCACAATTTAATATGGTCATTGTTTTTCTATTAATGTGAGTTAATGTGTCCAGATATCATTTCAATCTTGAAGACATAAACTTAGCAACACTCCAGAGTGTTTTTCACATTGCCTCAACAATGCAGTACTATTTCCAATTTAAGTTACAGATGTTTTCGCTACACTAGACAGGGGAGACAACAGAAACAGTTTGTTTCTCTGACTTCTTTGCTTCAAGCAACTACGATGTCAACCTGAAGGACATTGGCATAGCTCCCAGATGCAAAGAACAATATAAAATCCTGAGTAAATTCATGTAAAAGCCTCCTGAAGTAGCACCTTACACTGTAGGGATAAAATCGTCGCTCCTGTGAATATAACAAAGTATAATATTGCAAGGTGTAACATCTACCAATAGTCTGTCTACAGCAAACAAATCCAAGAAGAGTCTGATACATGATATTATTCCTTAATTCTTATCATGGAGAAATCATAGACAAGCATTCAAGAAGGCATCAGTGCATCTAAAGTAACTTTATAAATGATATTAACTTAAACAGTACCACTAGAGTTAAGACAAAATAATTTAAATTACTCAATTACAGAAACCAGAGGAATAAACACTTATGTTTATTTAAATAATTTAATAAGACAGATGTGGGGCTGGAGAGATGGCCCATTGGGTAAGGAAAGCATTTGCAGGTTTCACCCTGCAACCCACAGAAGGACAGACTGAATGAAAGAACTGATTCCAAAAGGTTGCCATCTGTTCTCCATATACACAACAACAAATGCACAAAACACCCAGTCATAAGATAATAAAATATGTTAAGCAGTCTAGTGGTGTGTCTGATTGGGAATTAAATATTGAACGCCTTCTATGGCAAGCAAAAACACTTTTTTCAGAGGTTATCTTGCTCAGTCTAATCCCAATTATCCTGTTAGGTATGCATTGGCATTTATAGGTGCGACATTTGAGTCCAGGGGCGCTGTTCTAATGTAGCCACAGGACTCTGGCCTCAGAGGGCAAGCTGGAATTGAAACTCAGCTGTGTATATGCTGTCACATATTCCTCTTATAAAACTTGGAAGACATAGTCTCCACATTCTCAGTTGTAGTAGAAAGGAAAGATGTTTAGCATTGTTTAAGAACTATGGAAAAAGTACAACTCTACAGTTCTACCCTTAGGAATAACCTACAAAGATTTGAAAGCAGCATTTGTAGAAAGCAACATTTGGAAGAGGTATTTATGTTCTTTTTTACTTTCATGTTCTCTTTTTATTCTTCTCAATGTTTTTCTGTGTAACTGTTCCAGAAGCTGTTCTAAAACTCTCCTTAGGCCAGGCTTGACTAGAACTCAAAGACCCACTTCCCTCTGCCTTGTGAGTGCTAGGACTAAAGGCATGTGCCACCACTCTTGGTACATGGGTGTCCTTAATAACATTAGAAGTTCCAGGACAGCCAGGGCTATACAGAGAAACCCTGTCTAAAAAAAGAAAAACAAAACAAAACAAAACAAAACCAGAAAGTAGAGAAATTGCAAATGTTCATTGGTGCATGAATGGGATCAACTATAGCACGTGTCTAGACAATAAAAAACCCATTAAAACAAAAGTAAGAAAAATCGTGTGCATAAAACAATGTAGATGAAAACCGTAGAGAATCATACTCACACATAGGAAAGAGATCGTGTGGTGCTAATAAAGTGGGCTACTAAGAATAGTCAAACTTATGAAGGTGCGAAGAAAGCTGTGAGATGCTTAATAGGTAGAGGGCTTCAACTTTGCAGTTTGAAAACATCCTTGCATATTTGATATGATAAAAGATAAATAAACATTAATTTACTGAGCCATATGCTTGCAGGTGTTTAGATGGTTAACCTTATGCTACGTGTTTTGCTATAACTTAAGAATTGATTTATGTACTGTTTGAAAGAAATGACCATACACCATAGCACTATATTATGTGATCAATAACAGTAGCTAGTCTTGATTTTGTCCACCGGTTTCTTTGTACTTTGGTTAATTTTTTTCTTCAGGTTCCAGCATCTGGTGGAATTGAGTGAAATAACAGAATTGAATTTCTGAACCATCAACCATGAACATTTCAATAAATTACTAGTATTTATGAGGTTATAACTATACATCTGTTAAATCTCCCATGCTCACCATACCCATTTTAATTCCCTCAGCAATTACATACAAAATCAATTGTCAGCTCAAACTGGTATGTGGATATAGTTCTCTATAAATGAATGGCAGAGAACAAGTAGTAGCAAACAGAAGACTACAGAATAAGATTGACGATACCATTTTTCATATAAAATATCTTAAAAAAAGAAACATACAGGATTATTTTCCAGAGGTGTTCAGACTTTGTGCAATTGCACCAAGTTCTAAAGCTGTTTGTTTGCCACGCCAAGTTTCATAAATTTTCAAGCTAGGAAAAAATTTAAGCCTAATGACCACTTTTGACACTCTTTCTCTGCAACACTATAGTCTCAGCTTTAGATGATTGTCACCTTGAATCACAAAGGTCTGTTACATATCTGGTTATCTATCTGCAATTTACATATTATAACAAGACACTAAACTAAAACTTCTAAAATCTTGTAAAAAAACTTCAACCACTGGAACTGATGTGTTAGTAAATTACATAGATAGATAGATAGATAGATAGATAGATAGATAGATAGATATTATATATATATATATATATATATACATATATATATATATATATATATATATATAACAGATATGTTTAACATGCATTGTCTGAGGTTCATATATGTACCTGGGTTAACGTATATATTGAAAACACTGTCAATTTGACGATTCTTTTTAAGAACTGTGTGTTCTGCAACTTTGATCACTTATGTGAGGAATATACCAGTTACTGGGTATTAATGTTTGTTAGTGCACACATAGCTACATGGTCCCAATATGAAATCAATAACAAAATACTTTTGATAATTTACAAATAATTTACCTGAAAGTGTCAAAAGACTTTGTATGTGCTACACTTTTAAATTTTATATACGTTTGTGCATTGTTCCAAAGTTGCAGAGTCTGCTGAGCTTATAAAAAGAAATTAACATTTTCATTTGTATGATTTTATGGTGCAATATTGCCACAATCTAATTTTGTTTTAAAATTTCCCATTATAATGACAAAATGCTTTATTATAACATATTTTTTGTATAAAACTATAACGTTCTAAAGACATTTCCAATCTGATTTCACAAAAGCTGTTTCTCTAAGGCTCGCATCTTCAACATATAATAGGTCAACATAGAGTCTGGGATGGCAGCTGTTGTAAACTGCTTGAGGCATGCACTTAATGGCTCGGCTGATCTGTGACCAGCACAATAGTTAAAACAAAATGCAGAAAATGTAACAGAAATATTTAATAACACACATTTGGAGTAAAGATTTGTTCATTTCATTTCCCCAATTCAACTTACATTATTTATAAAGGTAAAAAAAAATCGGTGGGATAAAATCTCATTAAATTCTGTTGGACAGCATGTATTTTCTGCATATGAACTTGCAAGTAACAATTATCAACATATTTTTTTTTAAATTTAAAATGTTCACAGGGTAGAGCACAAATCAGTCCTCACACTACCACAGATTATAACATCAAATTTCCTTCTGGCCTCTGGGAAAATTACAGGGGCCAGTACATCCATAGTGCCAAGGGTGATCATTGCCCTGGGAAAGCTACCTTTTGATCCTGTTTTCTCTACCAGGTTAAGTGTTGATCGTATCCTTTAAGATCGTTTAAGATAATGTTTTAACAGTAAGATTATGCACTAAAACTTACCTGGGATAAAAAGCACTGTTTCTTTTTCTTCAGGGCAACATTTTCCCAGATGAGTAATTGGAATACAGTAAACCCTTTTTTTTGGGGGGGGGGGAGGGGAGCCTTTACTCCTCAGGGAACTGAATGATAGGCGCATTGGAAAAGCTTTTCTACTCAGAGTAACAGGCATTTTTTTTCTTCTCTCTAAAGGAAAGTTCTTGTTTCACAATTGTAAGGACACTTCGGAAAAAGTTCATGGAAAATTTAGTTGACAAGTTTCCTGGTATTCAATTAAAAGTATGGTGACACGATTTTATAAAAACATCTCTTCCGTTGAAAGTGACTGGGATTTTGACTGAGTCTTACAACCAAGTTACGGATACAATTTAAGGACACCTAAGACTCAGCCAGAGAAGCTACTGTGGATTCATCCTTTCTTTTTAACACACTTCTTAAAAGAACAAAGTAATCCAAAAACTTGTCTTGGATTTCCTGTGTACTTATCTTTCATAAGCTAAGCTAATGCACAGCTATAATTTTAAATTATATATTATGCCATGCCCCTAACTATGAGAGCAATATATGTGTGTTGTGATAATCATTTGTTAAAAACAACAAATATATTGAAGGGAGCCTTATGCAATAAATACCACCATAAATGTTGGAAACAGCATAAGGATATTGCTCAGTACAAGTATGTTTGTGTCAGTTGAAGTAAATAGCTTAATCCCTTGTAAAACTCTCAGAAATATTTCTGTAAAGTATCTCTAATTCTTCGTGTGGTGCTTTCTGTTGCTGTGCATTAAACACAGAGCAAAGCTCATCATTAGGCACAAAGCAAGAGGGATAGTCAGACATCAGGTAGGCACAGGCAGACATGTAAAGACGACAGAAAGTCCAGAAACCACAAGCTATAGATAAGTGGAAGACACTTGGAGAGAAATGGAGAATCCAAAGTAGGGCTTGTTCTTGGTCATAGTAATCGAAAGGGAAGTGCTAAATTTTCTTTCCTTAATGTGACATGGATAAATTTTGGTGCCTTTGAGTCTATCTTTAATGTACTTATACAATACAAGAGAAATTTAAGCTGATCAATTCACAGGCAAGTCGTTTCTGTCATTGTGAAACATCTTGGTGACTGGAATGGTCCTCATCCTGACCAGGCCTACTGTCACTGGTCCCAGTCCAAACGCTAAATCATGTGTACTATTGAACTTTTTTTTTTTTTAACTTTATGGATCTCTGTAGAGTGCTCCAGTCTGAAAGCATCTATTGAACACAATTCTCATATTCTTAAAAATAATGTTTGTATTTGCTTTTTGAGAATTTCATACACTATATTTTGATGATATTCATCCCCTTCCCCAGATTAATCCCCATTCCTCTACCTATCCAATTTAATATTCTCTATTCTTTCTCTCTCTCCATCCCTCCCTCACCCTCCCCTTCTCCCTTTCTCTCTTCCTCAATCCATTAAGACCATTTTTTCTTGGCCAAGTACTCCTGGGCATGTAGCCTGACTTGGCATATAGTCAATATACTGCATATCAGCCAGTGGAATAAAAATGACTTTTCTTTACCCGGCAGCAATTAAATGCCAGCAGATCCTCAGCTAGGAGTGTCCACCTCCCTTCCTCTGTGCTGCGATTTTCTTTGGCTTCAGTTTATGCTTATGTTTGTTTTCACATATTTTATGAATTCATATAGCGATATGGTGGGTTATGTCTTGAAACAGTTTTCTTAAAGTTATCTCTTGTGTGTCGTTTTAAAAACATGCTACCACCTTAGCCCGGAAGTCCCTCCCACCTGCCGTAGCTCTGGGATTGATTGCAATCATCCCTAACCTGGGTTCCTTTTGAATCACTGGATAAAAGACACACAGACAACTTTGTTACTTTAACTTGCCTGCTAGACACAATTGCTGGCCACAAATGTCTCCTGTCTGGAAATATGAGCCCTTACCTTTTTTTTTTTTTGTAATCTTCGTGTCTTCTTCTGTTCTAAATGTAGTGGCTCATTCCAATGAATCCCTGCCAAACATCTTTGGCCACCTGCCTGAAGCAGAGGTTGCAGGTCCTAGCTCTTGCCCAGTCCTTACGTGATTGCAGAGTCCTCCTTCCTCCAAAGCATAGCATAAAAAGTCCCACCTCCTTCCCTGCATCTCCTTTTCCTCTTAATATCCGGAAGCCCCACCTATCCCGTCGGCCCAGCAATTGGCTCCTGGTTTTCTTTATTGACAAATCAAAAACTAATTAGAGAACTGGACCTTAGTATCAGAACCTCCCCTTACAGACCTGTAGCTGTTAGAATAGGGGACAAAATACCCATGAAAGGAGTTACAGAGACAAAGTTTGGAGCTAAGACGAAAAGATGGACTATCCAGAGACTACCCCACCTGGGGATCCGTCCCACGATCAGTCACCAAACCCAGATACTATTGTATAGGACAGAAAGAGTTTGCTGAAGGGACCCTGATATAACTATCTCAGATGAGGCTATGCCAGTGCCTGGCAAATAGAGAAGTGGATGCCCACAGTCATCTATATGATGGAACACAGGGCCCCCAGTGGAGAAGCTAGAGAAAGTACCCCAGGAGCTGAAGAGGTCTGCAACCCTATAAGAGGAACAATAATATGAACTAACCAGTATCCCCAGAGCTCCTGTCTCTAGCTGCATATGTAGCAGAAGATGGCCTAGTCGGCCATCATTGGGAAGAGAGGTCCCTTGGTATTGCAAACTTTATATGCCCCAGTACAGGGGAACGCCAGAGCCAAGAAGTGGGAGTGGGTGGGTAGGGGAGCAGGGCGGGTGGAGGGTAGTGGGAACATTCGGGATAGCATTTGAAATGTAAACTAAGAAAATATCTAATAAAAAATAAATTTAAAAAGTCTCTCTATGCTCTCTTCAGTATGAATCCATAAGCCTTCAGTGGAGGAATGTGATTAACAGCCCAGTCAGGGCTGAGCATTCTGAAATATATTATTGTATCTATGCATGTGGAGAAGTTGTGGATCTTTGTGTTACTTGCCATTTACTACAATAAATTTCTCTTATGAGGGTTGACAGATGAACTGAATTATAGCTATATCAAAGTCACTAGGGCTTGTTTATTGTTATGGCCATTTAACAGAATAGTAGTAGGTTCCTGAGCTTCATTGGCAGTGTTTGATATGATTTATATTTTGTGTATCAGAGTTTAAATTCAACTAAAGGCAATTGGTTATACCCACAATGTTCATGCCACTGTTGCACTAATGGATGTATCTTGACAATCATCATTATTGTGCCTCTTAGAGTTGATAACTGAGTGAGATTAATTATTCTCTTTTCCTTGGGTTGCACGAGTATCATCTTTCAGAGCTATGAATGCCAGTTAGCAGGGAGGAAGCTTCCCATTGAGTACTAGATAGATTCCTCCAGGTTTTATGTCTCAAGTACATGATGTCTTCAATATATACTCTTAACATCAAGTTCTGGACGATATCAAATACAGGATACAGGCATTTGCAACAGCCTGTAATGTTTGAGGGGGTCTATGAGATGCCACAGGCCAACAAATTTAAAAGAGTATTAGAGGTTTGATTTGGAAGCATTTCATACCTAATTTGTTCTGAGAATATTATATGTGAAAACTACATCTACATCAGTGTTGCATATCTCTTTCTCCTTCCAATTCTCCCATATACTCCTTCTCCCTACCTATTGGATGATTGCTTACTTATCATTGTTAACATACATGGACTCTGTCCAGGACTGATCACATGGGATGGGACAATTTTTGTATGCACCTGTCCCTTAAGGAAATTGACTCTCCTCTCAGCAGCCATTGGCTACTTGTACCTCTTCATTTAGGGATAGAATTTCCCTTTCCATATTGAATTGTCTATTGGAGTCACTGTTATGACTATCTTATTCATGCACCTATTGTTGAGAGTTCACGGGTGTAGTTTTCAGGTCATGCCTGTGAGGATATTACCTAGCAGCCAGCACACACTGCTTCTCTGGCTCTTACAATCTTTTGGCTCACTTCTTGAGTAGGTCTTCTCTGTAAAGTGTTCTGTCTTTAAAATATATATGATAGGAAAGTTTGATTAACAAAGATAAACATAGCATTGACTCTAATTTATATTAAAGAGGTATCCTTATAAAAGTAACCTTTATAAAAATATTGAAACAAAACATGATACACTAACTATATTGTGTTTTATAAAAAAAAAAAAAAAGAAAAAGAACCCAGGGATATGTTTGATGGAGGTGCGGTATGCTTTGGGGGAATGGGCAACTCTGCAGGCCCATACTGAGGCATCTCTGCTCCTTGAGGTACCAAACACATGACATACAGTATAGAACAGAGTTTATTTAAGGCATGGGGAGGGGAGTTGAGGCAGTAGTAGAGGCAGAGAAAGAGGAGAGAGACAGAGAGAGAGAGAGAGAGAGAGAGAGAGAGAGAGAGAGAGAGAGAGAGAGAGAGAGAAGGGATAGAAACAGGCCCTGAGCATGTGGAAAGGGAGCTGGGAGGGAAGTGGGGAGAAAGAGGGTAGGAGCAGGAGCAAGAGGAGAAGAGAAGAGAGTGAAGAGGGGCAGGCAGCCCCTTTTATAGCAAGTCAGGCACACCTGGCTGTTGCCAGGTAACTGTGGGGCGGAGCCTAGATGAAATGCTAACATCTCCCATTGTTAATCTATACAAATTGGAGTCATTTGGATTGCTTCCTTTTAAAAAAAAAATAAAAAACTATTACTTAAAGGCATAAAAAAGAACATTAGCTAAGCCAGCAATATTGGATAACATGTAATATGCAGGAAGAATGCTTATGTTTCAAGTTTCAATATATGCAGATAGATCAAGGTTTTTTTTTTTTTTTTTTTGTAATGAATATAATCTACTATTTTTTTTTCTACTTGCATTTTTCAATCCTGGAAATTTATTGAAATAGATGTGTAACTAATGAAAACTGTGTTTTATAATATGGGCTAATTAGAGATTTGAGTGTGGATAATAAGGCTTTTTAAGAACAATAATAAATGACCTCTCTCTCTCTCTCTCTCACACACACACACACACACAGACACACAGACACACAGACAATTACACAATCACACACTAGCTGGTATGTGTATTTCATATAGATCTAACAGCACCCAATATAGTTTAAACAAATTATCTATAGGAGGTTTTACTTTCATTCACATTTGCATTCAAGAAGTTAAAGAAATTAGTTGAAGATGTTAGGTTGAGTGAGGCATACCAAAAAATAGAAATGTGTGAAGACATAAGGTGCAGTATTTTGTTATTTCTGGTAAAAAAAAAATTGATCTTGCAATATACTCAGAAAACAGAAACCTTGGTATGACTAAGAATTAGGGTGTAAATAAGAGCACTTCTTGGAAACAAAACCTTTGCCTCATCACAGAATGTATTCATGGCAATAAACTACTTTTTCAAAGTAAATATGTGGTGCAGAGTGCCAAGATTCCTCCAGGAATGCTCATGAGAAGTAAAATACAGAAGTGTGCTGATCAAGGTCCAAGTATTGCTGGCTTAGCTCATGTTCTTTTCCATGCTTTTAAGAGACAATGTTCTCTACAAAGGAAGGGAATGACCGCAATGAGCATCACAGTACTTAGATTAACCGTGGTACACTTTTAAAAAGGATTCTTCATTCTAGTATTTTTTAAGCTTACCTGCTTGAAAAATGTATCAAGAACAGGTTTTATTGAACAATCTTCCAGTGCAAATACCTGAAAGATACAGGAAAATTTCCCATAGGATGTTGACATCATTTTCTCTTTTAAGATGAGTAATTCCATAGTTAACATTATGTATTAATATAAACAGACTTGATTTGTTGAACTTTTGAAGTGGAGTGTGTGACTACTGCTCTCCTGCTTCCTCACAGCACCACCGAGTGCTACAGTCTCCTTTTTTTGTGGCTCAGCAGGTGGAGAGGGCAAGGACCCACAAGGAGATTCTCAGCAGGGCCAGTTACTCAGCCTACAGACTTTCTTCCTCTCTCTCTCTCTTCATGTTATGAAGACGTTAGTAAGTCAGAGACAGAGAAACTCTTGTTCTCCTGTCATAATATCAATTTCGTTTCAATTGATCCGCTAACACTTTAATTCCCTGTGCATCATAGGCTCCTCATTGTTGCTGTTTTGAACTCAAACACTGAGCTTCAAGACTTTTCCTTTTGATATCCAGTTCCAAAATGAATGATTAAAATAAAAGATAACACCAGTGCTGTTCATGTCTTACCTTCTGTTTCTGCAGTCATCTTTCTGAAACTAGTCATTGGCGTTTGCTAGAGCTGCTTCAGCCATAGAACAACAATGCACACACAAGTTCCTAGTCTATTTTAATTCTATTTTACTACTTAATTTTAATAATCTCAAATAAGGAAAGGAGTCTTGGGAGAACCTTTTATGCTTGGACAATGAGATCCTCTCACTGTGAATAACGTAATTATATAGAAAAAAAAGGATAAAATAACGTTCACTTATTTTTTAAGGTTAGTTGGAACTAATTGTCTAATAATGATGATAAACACAACTGATTAAAAATGGGTACATTTCTTCTGAAAGACATACTGCATTACATAGACATTTGTTAACATGTCTAAAATCTACACCACATTTGTTGATTTATAGTTATTTGAAAGAAGGTCAATTAATGAGTGGGAACGTGGGGTATAATTAAGAAGTCTTTTCTTTACTCTCTCTTCAAGCTAGGGAACAGTTCTGCATACTGATGAGACAACATCTATTACAATGCCATCTATTGGAGTTAGGTAATTAACTCAGAATGAATCACACAACAACATATCTTTGCTAAAGGCAAGAAGTCTATGGGAGATCAGGTAGCATTGTGAAAAGACACATGTCACAATTATGCTGAAGAAGATCATACGCTCAATTCTTGATTGATCTTGAAGAAGTCCATTATCCTGTGGAAATGAAATACTATATGTCTGACTAGAATGAACTGTTCTTGGGTATTTTCTGTGGTGCTCATAATTAATTATTTTAAAGAAACACTTGCTTTTCTTTGAATATTTGCCTGTAAAGATAGATCTTGCTTCAAAAAGCCATGTCTCCATTTCATGGGAAGATGAATACAACCTCCAGTTTTGAAGTCTTCAGTTTGTAAGTTGCTGTTCTACTTTAAACTCTTGTTGAAATGAATCCATACCATAATTAAAACTAGAGCCATTTACATTAGCACAGCATGGTAGCTATAATGGAGAATTTCCCCGTCATACATAGTAGTCACTCAGTTTGAATCACACCTGACTGAACCTATGGTTGTTTCTTAAAGTATTTGTTAAAAGAGAAAATGGCATTACATTTTTGAAACTGTACTAAACCAGTATCTTTGGGAAAGTTGAAGAAAATTCTAATTTTTAATAACTAATGCAGTTTTGACTCATAAATATTTTAAAAGCTTAAACCTGTACATTTGGGGAATGTGTGTGGTTCCTCAATTGTTGAAGTCATACATTACCATGTGGAGAACTAATTAGATTAATGTATGCCTCTTGCATCTCAGTGGATGCTGCCTCAAACAAAAGTCAGGGTCTGTCGTAATAATGCTATTTACTCAATAGATGCTTGTCGAGTGGCTATTGAATGTCCACATTGTATTTAGAGACAATAAGAATAAAATAGCAACTCAGGACCTGAACTACATGACCTTCTACAGCCTAAAGTTTAGGTAAGACAGAAAGATATTGAACAGACCAACTAAGCAAATTCATTTATTGTACTGTGCTACATTATGACATCTGGGTTGATGAAGGCTTGGTATATCACATGGGTCCCATTAGGTTATAATGTAGCTGAAACGTTTCAATATGCTATAACTTTGTAGCCACCTTAATGTCATGCTTCATATAGATACACAGCACATATACTTAAGCTATGACTGGTATATACAAGCTTAGGGTGAAGAAATATAAGACAATGGCACATGAGACACAGTAGATGTTCAGAGAGAATTTAAGTAGAGAAGCAGAAATGGGACATGAGAATTCAATGATAGAAATAAAATTTACACTGGGCGTGGTGGCGCACGCCTTTAATCTCAGCACTTGGGAGGCAGAGGCAGGCAGATTTCTGAGTTTGAGGCCAGTCTGGTCTACAGAGTGAGTTCCAGGACATCCCGGGCTACACGAAGAAACCCTGTCTCAAAAAAAAAAAAAAAAAAAAAATCCAAATAAATAAATAAATAAATAAATAAATAAAATTTACAGTTTTATTTTTCTTATTGTCAGACCTTCATTCTAGTACTAGAAATGTAATATTGAGCCTCTATGTAGGTCTTCAGCTTGAAGACTATAGAGTTTGGACTTATTAAACTTCATAATTATATGAATAAATTCTTATTGACAGACAGACACATACCCACACACACATACAATCCTCTGAAGAACCCAAATTAGAATATGAGATTATTCACTAAATGTCAGATTTAAGAAATGTAGATTTCGTGAAGGCAGAATAGAGAAGATGATAGATTACGCTAAGAATTGCCCTGTGATTTTTCTGAAAGTGCTAAAGATGAGTAACCTTATTAAAGAAAGCACACTTTCCCACAACATGTATACTTGTTCATTTAATTTCATTTAATTTTTCTACTGGGTAGAACGGTTTGGGTTTGCTTTAATATGTTTACCATCATAGCGTCAGTATGTATTATATAAGGCTGGGTTTAAACGGGGTTAAAAAATAAAAATAATTTGTTAAAGAGAAGGGGAGAGAGAAAATTGAGAATATATACAGGGGAGGATTTTGATCAACCTAATTGATGTGTGAAAAGATGACCAATATGACATAATTAACGTGTAAAAAGATGACTAATATGGATGAAGTAGTGAGAAATTGTACTGTAGAAAGGAGTGTTACAATTGGACTATGCTGTATAAATGATGAGAAGATGGTTTTAGTTTGCAGATCAGTTTTATTATTGGTAAGGAAAAATTCAAATAAATGATAATGTTTATTGGCTAAGACAGGATAAAGAACTGTGGGGTGGTGAGCTGTGCACAGACAGCCTGGTTCCTGGTCGAGCACAAGCCTGGAACCCTGGTGACCCTAAGGGACGACAGTTGTTAGGCCATGCCTCCTGGGCCCCTGGCTCCTGTCACAGCTACAGCCTCCCATGCACCCCCCCACCCCCCCCCCCCCCCCCCCCCCCCCCGCAGAGAGGTATGTGGCTAGCAGTCATGTAGGCAATGCCCCAAGCTCATGGAATTCTGTCTGGACTCCACCCCCACAGTTACCTGGCAATAGCCAGGATGGCCCAGCCCACTATAAAAGGAGCTGCTTGCCCCCTCCTCACTCTCTTGCCTCTCTTACCATCTTATTTTCTTGCTTTTACTCCTGATCCCTTGCTCACCCTCCATTTTCTCCTCTCTCCAAGTGGCCATGGCCAGCCTCTCCTTCCCCACTCTCTCCCTCTCTCTGCCTTTCTACAATAAACGCCTTAAAACCATGGACTGCCTCTTCTCATTGGGGGACCCACCATGCTGGAGCAATGGAGCAGGTCTCCCTCTACAGAGCCATGTGCTCTAGCCATGGTCTCCACCAAACCACTGAACCTACCTAGGACTCTCATCTCCATAGTGACTAGCCGGAGCTCTCTCCTCCTACCTTTTTCCCTTTGGATTCGTAGGCCAGATTCTGCCCGAAGGTCCCCACCCATTCTCAGCTCTTTCTTGACATACAGCAGCGTCTGGGATGTCCGAGAGCAAGAACCTGTCATCCCTGGCCTCCATGTGGCCCAGGGACCCCAGAACTAGCTCTTCCGCTGTACCCAGTGGCATCTGTGGTGCCCTTGAGACAGAGTCCGACTCTGGCAGGTCTGTGGGTACCCCAGACTGTGCCTTCCTCAATGCTGGATCCCGCAGCTTCTCACAGTCCAACACCCACCCGCTGTGGACTGAGGTCCGAGAAGTCAAAGTCCACGTGTCTGCCTTGCACAGCAGCCCTAGCCCCTAGCAGACATGGTACCCCAATTTTGTCCCACAAAGAACCACTAGGAAATGGTCAAGTAATTCTCAGTTCAGGATATTAATAGGCATAGTCTTTGAATCTATCACACTTAAAATTAGGGGAGGAGTAACAAGGAAATACTTGACAATAACAAAAGACCTACAGTTCTCAAGGAGTAATATGTGGATATGTTGTGGTTGGTGGGGCACATCTTGTACCACAATGAAGGGTCTTCATATTTGAGATAGTCATAAAGACACTTCAGCCACATGTCCTCTATGGATGACATTAGGAAAAAATACAAACAACCAAACAGATGAAGAATAACAATAAAAAACATTTGAAAGAAAGAAAGAAAGAAAGAAAGAAAGAAAGAGGAAGAAAGAAAGGAAGGGAGGAAGGAAGAAAAAAGGAAGAAAGGAAAGGAAAGGGAAGGAAAGGAAAGGAAAGGAAAGGAAGGAAGGAAGAAAGGGATATTTTGGACAATTTAAGTTTGAAAGTTTTTGGCTAACATTGGATCTTGAGTGACAGAAAGCAAATCATAGGATTTCTCAGTACCTGAGGGAACCTCAGAGAGGAGTCAGACAACAGAAGTCAACTTTGATTAGAACCCATGTGACTAAAGGTGACAGTGACCTAGGAATCTTGGTCTTCATATTACTGGCTTTTCCAGAAAAAGATGAATGTTCGGTGAGATGAATTCAAATGGTCCCTGACAAGGAGTGGTGGACAAGCAGGCAAAGCGGGGACGGAAAGGTTCAGTCATAGCTCATAAGCAATAATGATTCAGAAATTCCTGCTCATCTGCTGCTGAAGGAAACGTGGACATTTGCCAAGAACTAATCATACTCTATGAAGTGAAAAAGGAAGGACTTACTAACTCACAAAGGCACCCTCTGCCATTTGTTTAGTGCTGCCCAGCAAAACCTGTATCATCTTTCTTTCTTTCTTTCTTTCTTTCTTTCTTTCTTTCTTTCTTTCTTTCTTTCTTTCTTTCTTTCTGTTTTTTTTTCAAGGAAAGGTAAATAAATAAACAGAAAAGACGACCTTACCATTGTGTTAGCATTAGATTTAAAATCCATCCCATGCAAATTGGCCACATAGACAGACCCACATTACTGTGACATATACAATTCGATTTTCTAAATATATTAATGTGATTTATAGACTGAATTAACATTTTTATAGTGTCCCTATGGAAATTTGGAGGAAGCAAGCAATGTATATATAAGTCGTGGTTTCTGGGCCACTGAAGTGAAAGTCTGGCTGTTTGGGATACTGAGAGTAAATATTGATAGTCTGTATTTAGCCTGCATGGTGAGCTCTCTACTGCAATGTACTGCATTTGAAGTATCAGTACAAAAGCTATTCATCACCCAAAACTACAATATCCAACTATATTTTGTGAGTAATTAATAAACTAATCAATGAGAATTATCTGTTCTGCTTCCCTTTTTTTTTTTTGTTCTCTGGAGTCAAACTTCTTGAGTCCTTTGTATATATTGGACATTAGCCTTCTATAGGATTCAGTATTGGTAAAGATATTTTCCCAATCTGTTGGTTGCTGTTAAATCAAATTCCTTTGTTTATAAATATGTCTATGCTAGTCAACAAAAAATTGGGACTTTTATAAGGTTCTGCAACTGGAGACATCCTTTTACAACCTTTTATTTGAAAGATATCGTCTATGAATATCACACTCACACCCACACACCCACACCTCCCCATACACAAATATTCCAGTAGAACCCCAAAATCAACCAAACAACAAAACAAAACAAAACAAAACAGCATTACTCATTTAGAACCTGAAGGTTCTGAAATATGAAATATTGGAGGTAAGTATTTTTAGTACAAATGTTTTCCCTGGCTCTTGATCAAAACAAACTGTTCACTGGAAGGGACCATTTCTTCTGGGTGCTGAGAGCAATTTTTAGTCTCACATGGCAGAGTATACTTTGCTCAATTTATTTTATAAGACTATTGTTTTTCTTGGAGTATAAATCATTCAACCTTCCTTTTTGAGTTGGCTTCTGACAGTTAGTAGACACATCCTATGTTTTGCTTTTCAGTCAGAGAAAATCTGAATTCTTGTCACACAGGTCTTCTTGTTCAGAGTTACTTTGAGGATTTTGAGAATAGAAGCTAAGTCTATTTTACCATTAAATCATGTTGTCACCCTGTTCAGTAGTAATACTTTATTGAAATGATAGTAATTCAAGCAGAATCTGGACTTAAGCATATTAGTGTACAAAATGACTATATATGCATATGTTACGTATTATATAAGTCAAGGAGGATATTTGGTGGGAAGAAGGAGACATTAGGAAGGTAGGAATGCAGAAGGGGGAGCATGGATAGGGAGCACAATGAGAGGGAATATGAACAAAGTGCTGGGGCATATATATATATATATATATATATATATACACACACATACACACACACATACACACACACACACACACACACACATATATATATATATATATATATATATATATATATATATACACACTAATAGGCATATATATACTAATACATATACAAATGCTATAAAGAGACATGTTTCAAATATGATTTAACACTGATATGCATGAAATTAGTGTCCTTACAATAGAGTATAGACCAGGTTGACAGCTCTTACTTAAATTAAGATGATGGATAAAGTTTTTAAAATGGAGGCTCTCTAGACACCTCAAGAATCTCATCAAGGCATTTACCACCCAAGACTCACCATCAAAGCTGGACCCCTGGATCACGTGGTAGGAGAGGCACGGACTCCTGAGACTTGGCCTCTGACTTCCTCATATTTAGCATAATGGCATACTTCTACAAAACACATACCCACAGACATCTACACATATGCACACACATACCCATACATACACTAATCAGTTATTTAGAAATCCTCAGTTAAATGTCTTAATCATGTTTTGAAAGAAGTAACTATGAGTCACATGTCCATTATTCTTCCCCAATTGTGTCTTACATTCAATAATTTTGTATTGTCTTTTGTACTCCTGGGAGCAAGCTCTGTCTATAGGAAAGAAATAATGGTGAGCACAGGATATGTTCCATGTCCTAATGAATCTCGACAAGCTAACGGTCAAACAAAGGCAATACAATACCAAGTGGTAGCAGGAAGTGCAGTGGCAGCTCAAAGCTGGTCCACAGAGAAATCAGATTAACTCCTGCTCTACAGTTTGGCAGACTTCCTAGCTCAGTGGTCACTAGGCTTCACTTCAAAAGCTAAAGTGACAAAATGTCAGGAAAAGTGTTTCCAAGTGGAAACTGACGCTCTCTCCTTAACCTTCCATTCTGTGAAGGAAAAGCACCTTGTCCACATTTTGTAAAGGAGAAACTTATTTCCTGATAGAATCTAAGGAAGGGTTAAACCTATGCTTTAGAAGGTGTAGGGGACACAGCCAATGCTGGGAGCATAGGAGCCAAGAACAAGCTTTTAGCCTCTTTCTTTATGACACATGTTGGGTTTAGTCTCATCCAGTGCAAACTGAGTTTTATTTCAGATGGCAGTAAAAAGCCCACTTGATTTTGGCTAGGAGTTTAAAGTTCTAGAAATCTGGGGATAGACTAATAGATTCAACCTGCAGCTGGCTCTCATCCCTAAATGAATAAAGGGCGGTCCGAGTGAGGATTTTGAAACTCGTGTAGTAATCATGAGGTGGTTAGTTGAGAGGAGCTGTGGTTCCTTGGGGGAAACAGTCTTGGGGTGGCAAGATCACAGATGGTTATGATTTGTATTTCATATACACATAGTTTCCTGAAAATATTGCAGATCTCCTAACTATAATTACATAAGTTATTTTTTCCAAGTACTAATAAGAATAACTAAATAGAATAGGATTCCCCCTTCAATATACAAAATTTTCTTAATTTATTTGAAAAAACCTAGTTATTTTAAGTACAGATACATGCATTTACATAGAAGTAGAGATATTAAGATGCAAAGAATATGGATATAAACATTAGCATCTGTTAAACTTATTTGGAAAGAATGCATTAAAAATAAACACAAAAATTACAAAGGAGTTTAGGAGATTTAGTTTATTTACTTTGTTTTTAAAAAAGAACAAATACAAGATTATTTTAGGGTCTACCATTCTGCAACAGGAAAACTGCTAACCACACACACACACACACACACACACACACACACACACACACACACTTACTTCCTTCATGTACATATATATTAGTATGTATGTACATTTTTTTATCTTTCACATCAGTCAGCTCACAATATATCTATGTATCTATCATCTATCTAAGCATAGATCTAATTCCTGTTGTATTATATAGTTATGTGGGTGTTGACCATTGAGATTATTATGTAACAGGTCTTTCTAGGCCAAGAACATGACCCCCTGAATATCTGGAAGAAGCAAATTTGCACACCCACATTATGGTGTTTTACCTTCTTCTCTTTGGAGGTAGCTAGGAATTTAGGTTATGTGTCATTTCTTGCCCCCACCCCAACCCACACTATTCTCTTAAACTGTTACCAGAAAATGGTGTCTTGTGATTGACTTCTTGCTTTAATCTTAAGTTGTTGACATGTGATTCAGAGTAAAATGTACTTGGATGGGAATCAAGTCTGGTAGGAATGATAATGTTTTCCAGGTTCCTGGTTGCTTATATTTTACTAGTCAGGTTCCAGAGTGAGCTGATTTAAAAGAGAGTTTGTTATCCATGGAGGTAGCATTGTAGAATTCTCCTCTATTATATGAAGTACCTGTGCAAAATGTATGTAAGACCTTCTAATTCATAATTTCAAAGAGTTAGATTCTGTGTGTATCGTCCTCCCCAGAGGCTTTCTCCACACACAGTGTACAGTCTTGGTGCAAGGTAAGAAGCAGAGGGAAGGGTTATAAAGAAAGTCAGACAATCAGGGTCTTCTGGCTTCCTTCAGCTGTCCATTTGCAGGTAACACTTTTCTTTGGAAAATGAATTATTCAGAGTTGATGCAAAAGTCAGAGCTGAAATGCTAAAAGTTTAAAGCCACACAAATTAAAAGCACAGTATATAAGAAGTTTTGCTTTAAACAATCCGAAACACTAAAAATAAAAAAAAAAAAAATCCCAGTCTTTTCATCTTCATGTGTTGCATTGTTATGGTTTTCAAACATAATTTTCTTAAAGGCTAGTATGTTTCATGGAATGCCATCATTCTGAAAAAGTTATAAGAATATTAATATAATATTTCTATAAACGATTTTATACAAAGTGAATAGGTAAGGTAGAGAGAGAATTTGCACTTAATATTAAAAGCCTACTTTAAAAAAAAAATGACAGGCGGCCAAAAGTTTAAAAAACAAGGCAAGAAAATTAATTAAAATTTATTTGAAATTAGGCAAGGAAGCACCTCACTTATTTTCTGAAACAAAAGTTGGTGCACTAGTCCATTAGTAATTTTGATTTGTGGTTTTATTTATTGACAAAGGGCTTCAAGAAAGCAGAAATTAGCTTCCCATTTTCATTTAAATAGCTGCAGTAATTGGCAAAATGCAGCGGTTGAAACGACATGCCAAGATGCTCTATTGGCAGAAATATGCATCCATCCCTACAACTAGATAAGCTGTGGCTTTTCAAATATCCTCAGACCATGAGTACTCTCTTAGCAGCACAAGGGGTCCCAAGGACCACCAGGTCACCAAAGGATTGTGTCAGAATGGGGAATGTGGAAGTGTGAAGAGGTGGAGAACATAAGAAAACAAGTAGCCGGGCGTGGTGGTACACACCTTTAATCCCAGCACTCGGGAGGCAGAGGCAGGCAGATTTCTGAGTTCGAGGCTAGCCTGGTCTACAAAGTGAGTTCCAGGACAGCCAGGGCTACACAGAGAAACCCTGTCTCGAAAAACCAACCAACCAAACAAACAAACAAAAAAACCAAAAAACCCACCAAGTATTCTGTATATAGATACCAAAAGGGAGGGTTATGTTGCTGATATAAAAATTATATATATATATATATATATATGTGTGTATATACACATATATATATATGTATATATATATATATAATTTAATATTAAATTATATATGTGTGTGTGTATGTGTGTATGTGTATATGTATGTGTATGTGTGTGTATGTATGTATGTATGTATGTATGTGTGTGTGTGTGTGTGTGTGTGTGTGCTGAGAATTCCTACACTTTCTTTTGTATGCTTGTATTTTGGTTTGATCAATAGCTCCATCTGATGCAGGCTCTATCCCTTACTGTACACCTTGGAAATGCTATGGATATACATCACAGGTAGTCGTGGGTATCCAGCACTGATCTGAACCACTCTGGCTCCTTCAGACACGCATTGGTAATTCTGCTAAATCCCAAACACTTCTAGTGAAGGGACTTACAGGTTTAAAAATGCCTTTAAGACTTCATCTTCTAGAAGAGAATATAATTCAGCCACAGGTTCTTGGCCTCATGCTTTTGAGCAAAACAAGAACACACTATAGAAGAAAGCTCTTTACCACATGGCTGAAACAGGGAGGGATGGGGTTAGAGCCAAGTTACCCTAAAATGCCCGTCCTCCATAGTATAGTTGTCCCAATAGGATCTACCTACTAAAGGTGAGAGAAACTGGGCACCAAGCCTTTAACACAGGAACCTCTGGAGAACATCCCATATTCAAGCTATAACAGGGACAGAGGCAAATATTAATTAAGTTGTAAATTTAGCTATAATGTCACTAGTTCCTACTCTTCCTTCGTTTCCAATCCTCCCAAACCTCTTTTTTAAAAAAAATACAGTTTAATTGAGATACTGTTGAACTCTGTCTTATTATTTTGACTCCTAACATTCTCTAGAAATTATTACATATTAACTATGATTATGATACAGAAATATAGAATTTGACCAATAGATTCAAGAGTATCAACCTTGAACACTGATCCTGAAGTTGTGTTGTTGTTGTTGTTGTTGTTGTTGTTGAGTTTGTTCATTGGGTGTGACTCACGTCCATCCTGTGATTTGCCTATGAACAATGGACTATAGGAAAGCTAGTGAAGGCCTTATGATCCCACAAATGAAATTCATGGCACTTGATATTTAATACTTAGGACGCTGGAATCACTCATTTTCTGGCTTTCAAAGAGAGATATGTGAACTATAAGAAGCCCTTGTGAAGGCTGATACCAAAGGACCAGAAGCTGTTGTCATGGAGCTATGATAATCTAAACTATGGGAATAAAAGGGTACTTCTCAACTTCAGCTTAGTCACTGGTAGCATTGTAAGCCTCATTGGCTTCTGAATGGGGCTTTGAGCTCAGCAGAAGGTGAGTCTACATAACAGACTCCGGATTCCCAGCAACAGATAAAAACATGCTCTACATTAATCTCCACATCTATTATAATTGGTTGCATAGTACTTGATAACTGTACTTGGCCACTTTGCATTTATTGAGGAGGCAAATAAATAGAATCTATGACACATGGCAGGAATATAGCACAACTATTCAAATTCTCCATTTTCAGGGCATTGCCCAAGTGTCTTTCCTCTTGGGCAACATGCTACTCAGAGCATAGATTTTTCACAGTGTGGCTATAAAAGCAGGCCTCATAAATACTGATATGGTCATAGAGAGAGTGCAAGGTCAGAGTTGAAAGGAATATATTGGTATCTCAAACAGGCCACTCCAAATTTGCCCATATATTTTTATGTCTTTGGGTCTAACGTTGGGAATCTGCCCAGAATAACTTGAAGGCAGTGAAGAAAAGGATGTGACATAATATTTAAAGGCAATAAGTGGAAAAACACACCAATGTCACGTTTATGCCTCAGTTGAGTTGAGACTGCTCAATGAACCATTTTGCCTTGTTATATTACAAGGATCACAGACTGTTAAGCAGAGGCTGTAGATCTCAGCTCCACTACTTATACGAATCATAAACTTCATCAAGTTATTTAGTAAGGTATTGAACACTGCCTATACACCAGGCATTAAATGGAATAGTTGAAAGCTGTGCTGTGTGCTTCCATCAATACACGAATTATCACTTTTGGTTTTATATTATAAGCAAGGAAAAGAATTCAGTTATATTTTGAAGGCCATGACACAGGATTCATATTCAGGTTTTACTGTATGTCAAAGCATTTTATGTTACTACTTGAAGATATTAATTCTGTTACTTTTCAAGTTGAAATAATTGTCATATTGAGGAGAAATCTATGAAAACTCTTTCTACTGTAGCTATAGAAGTATTAGAATCCAGTTTTGATGATATATGCATATATATGTGTATATATATATATGTATATATATACATATATGTGTATATATATATGCATTATACATATAGGAAAAAGTCTAAATATAGTAATAGTGCTCTATGTTATAAGTTGCTTAGAACTTAAATACAACTGCTTTAAAAACTTGGGTGTTTAAAAATTCCTTTTGGTATTAACAAATTGAGTTTTTCTCTAAGCCTATGAAATCAGAGAACAGTCTGTGTTAGGCAAAATCCCAAAATACAGACCAAGAGTAGATGGTCCATGTCTTCCATCTGAACGGTGAGTGATGAAGAGTGACTTTTGTGTTTGCATTGCAGAGGCCAGGAAAAGCTCAATTTCTTCTGCATATCTTAAAAAAGAAAGTTTCTGTAGCATTCTACTTCATAGCTCAGAAAAGTTTCTAAAAAGTTTCATGAAATCTTTTGCAGGATTGTGAAGCAAAGACTAGAATGCAGAGCAACACAGAAACATACACTCACTTTAAAAATAGAATTATTACCACTATTAGTCCAGAACAAAAGTAGATTTTAATTTTAAAATTAAGAAAAATAATACACAAAATAAGCAGAATACATTAATTCTCTTTCTCTCTCTTTCTCTTCCTTTCTCTCTCTTCTTTCTTTCTTTCTTTCTTTCTTTCTTTCTTTCTTTCTTTCTCTCTCTCTCTCTTTTCTTTCTTTCTTTCTTTCTTTCTTTCTTTCTTTCTTTCTTTCTTTCTTTCTTTCTTTCTCTCTCTCTTTCTCTCTCACTCTCTTTTCTTTTTTTCTTTCTTTCTTTCTGCTCCATATTTTATTCCCTTCTTTCACTCTCCTACTTTTCCACATCCCATACTTCCTTCCCACCTCCTGTCTCCACTAGGATGTCCCCACCCCTGACCCCATCTAAACTCTCTGGGGCCTCTGGTCTCTTGAGGGTTAGGTGCATCATCTCTGAATGAACACAGACCCGGTAGTTCTCTACTGTATGTGTGTTGGGGGCCTCCTAACAGCTGGTATATACTGCCTGTTTGGTGGTCCAGTGTTTGAGAAATCTCGAAGGTCCAGATTAATTGACACTGCTGGTCTTCCTACAGGGTCACCCTCCTCCTCACCTTCTTTCAGTCTTTTCCTAATTCAACCACAGGGGTCTGTGGCTTCTGTCCATTGGTTGGGTGCAAATATCTGCATCTGACTCTTTTAGCTGCTTGCTGGGTCTTCCAGAGTGCTGTCATGCTAGGTCCCTTTTTTTGTGAGCACTCCATAGCCTCAGTAATAGTGTCAGGCCTTGGGACCTCCCCTTGAGCTGGATCCTTCTTGGGGCCTGTTCCTGGACCTCCTTTTCCTCAGGCTCCTCTCCATTTCCATCCCTGTAATTCTTTCAGACAGGAACAATTATGGGTCACAGTTCTGTCTGTGGGATGCTGACCAACTCCTTCATTTGATGCTCTCTATCTTCCTGTTGGAGGTGGGTTCTAAAAACCCCTCCTTCGTGGATTTCTTTGTATATGTTTCTATTACACAGGTAAGTTGTCAATACTTCGACACTGGTAGACACATCTCTTAGGCTGGGTTTTCAGTGTTCTAGGATCCAATGCCATAGTAGGAAGTCAGGGCTGTTTCTGATGATTTTTTTTTTTTTTCTGAGTGGGCTGAATATTTTGGTTAGTCAGTCAATGGCACTGCGGTGAGGGTTTTCCAACGGACACCATGCTGTGGTTTGCTGTTTTACAATGTTGGAAGTCCTGTGTGGTCCAAACCAGTTTTCTCTAGGCACCCACAAGACCAGAAAACTACCCATGTCCACCGTTACAGTGTTTATTTATGCAGCCACATATTATGTCCCCTCCTCTTTGTGATGTGTAAGCCACAGTGACCACTGATACTGTTTTTGTAACACGCCCCACTTTGGGATCTGAGAGTTGGAATCAAATAAATGCCAACTGTGCGAGAACATTGCAGTTAGGCGGAGGGGTTGGGGTGGGACACCCCATTTATGACTCTCCACAGTCTTCCCTAAGTTTTCATTTCTTTGCCTCCTCAGGGTTCTGTGACAGAGTTTTCTCAAGGATACCAGAAAAAGAAGCAACATAAACTTATTTGATGCCGGGGTTGGCACTTCAGATTAAACAGTGAAACATCTGGGACTCTCTGACGACACTCTTTTTGCACAAGTCACATGACACATTAGTTTCAGAGACCTCCTTAGTTGTAATGATACCACACAGTCTTTAAAAAAGATAAAACATTCCTCCATTCAAATTTCTTCATAAACTTTTTATTTAAAAAAAAAATCCCTTCCAAATATTAAAAAGCATCACACCTTAAAATGAACCCGAACTAAAATCCATGTAACTCAGTGAATTTCTGTACAGTTGTAATAGGCACTATGGACTAGAACTTTAGATGCAATGTCACTGAGTATAATAGTCATCATCATTAATTTAGTATAAAGGGGCGGGGGCAGGGTGGGGACAGGGGCAGGGGCGGGGGTGGGGGCGGAGGCGGAGGCGGAGGCGGAGGCGGGGGCAGAGGCGGAGGCGGAGGCGGGGGCAGACTGATCTCTATAAAGAGGACAGCTTGATATACATAGAGTTCCAAGCCAGCAAAGGCTATATGGTGAGATCCTGTCTCAAATAACTAACTAGTCATCTAGCTAGCTAGTTAACTATCTAAGCCCCTAACGCTACACGTACCTTAAGCAAGTTTGTAGGTTTTATTTTTTTTCTTAAAAGAGTTTGGAAATAAGAAAGGTAAGCAAGTACAGCAAATAATAAATAAATAAAAATAAATAAATGAATAAATAAATATTATGGATGTGTTAAAGAAAAACAATATCAATGATCTTCCTGGACCTACCTTAAATGACAGTTTTTCTTGTTAGCAGCATGAAGTTTGAAAACAAGACTGAATTTTCCTTGATGATAATCTGGGCTAATCATGAATGTCTGCATATCCTTGTGATCAGATTTAAAATAGGGATGGGGGTAGGAATAGGAAAATTTTGCATTGTAGTAAAGATGAAAATGGACAGTATATAAAACTGGTACCCAGAGCTTAGCTAATAGCAAGTATTACAGTGGAAAGCAGCTGCTTTTTCCATTGCCTTTTCTGAAAGAAGTAATGGAAATTCTGACCAGCTTAGCATTTGAAGTTCATGTCTGCCTCCCTTCCAAATTGCTTTAGAGATCTCTGCCGACACAGCATCTTCATTGTTAGGACATTTTCATTTTTCATCCATTCTTTTCTCCACTTTCCACCATAGCCTGTGGGCAGGATGAAATTGTAGCTCTCTTTACCAGGCAAATGGAGAAATGTTCTCAGCAACTATTGACTCACTTAGGGAGAAAACTCCTTGGTTTTCAAGTATTCATTAAAATATTATGAGATGTTGGTTACAATTTTTAATGTTTCCTTTCTGGGGAAATAAACAGGATGTCGTTTATTCTGAAGATACTCAATCTGGGGACTTCATGAGAATCAGGCATAGAAGGAAAATATTGGTTTGCGGGGACTAATTTAAGTCATGTTTCCTAAAGTAAAATATCATCTGCTTTAGGATATTATAATTATAAAAAGCTAATCAGTATATGATGAAAAAAACCTAAGCAACTGCCTGCAATTGTGTAGCAATGTATTTGATTAGGTTTTGTTGAATCTCTGTAAGCATATCTTTAAGTCTCTTGTGATCCACCCCATTTCTGGAAGCAGAGCTGTGACAAGAACAGGGCAGACCTTGTATGATAAATCTTGTCATGCAAATCACTCTATATTTGGGAACAAAGGCCAGGAGACTTGAGAAGCAACATTTTCTTTTAAGTGCTTTTCTGTTCAGAACTCATTTTAGTCTGCATCACTTTCTATCCAGATTCAAGGACTGGTTGGTCTATTTCAATTTCTTGTAGATAACTTTAAGAGTTCTATTTTTCTTTCACTTTTCACCTATAAGCATTAATTTTTTACCTCTAACACTTCCTTATTCTTAAATATAACATAAAATGGAGTTTTTAAATGGCAGACCATAAATATGAAAAACATCTTACTTGTAATAGTTTCTGATATCGAGCTTGGGTAACAATTCAGTCAATATAGTGCTTTCTCTAAAAATATGCTTCCCCCTCCCCTGTCCCCCTTTTCCTCTCAGTAGGTGGGAGACCCTGGGTATCCTCCAACCATGGCACATCAAGTCTCTGTGAGGCTAGGGGCATCCTCTCCCACTGAGGCCAGACAAGGCAGCCCAGCTAGAAGGACCTATCCCACATATAAGCAACCGTAAAGATGCTGCTCTTAAAGGCATGCAGAAATGTTATTGGAGAAAGACCACTGCTTGAAACAGGGGATGGCCTTCTAAATTTTTAGGCTCCAATTGTTTCTACAACTAAATTTTCCCAGAGATATGACTTGAGTTTTATAACTCTTAAAATTCTTTCCGGTTCTTTTAAGTTCTATTGTTTTGCTTTCTGGGATGCTCTGTGTAGTCTAGGCAGGAGACAAACCTAACAGAGACGTGCCATGTAATAACAAGGATAAAAACACCATGTCAGGGGAAAAGGATGACAAAAGGTATTCCAAGCAAATGAACCTAAGAAGCAAGCTGGTATAGCCATTTTAATATCTGACAAAATAGACTTCAAGGCAAAACTATTCTAAAGATATAATGAAAGACTGTATAAGTTAAAAAAAAAATCTACCAAGAGGGCTTTGTAATTCTTAACACCTATACACCAAACACAAGGGCACCCGAGTTCATAAAACAAACACTACTACAGTTGAAATCACTACAGAAAAAACAAACAAAAACCCAGACTAGTTCTTGATTAGACAGAAGGATGGAAGGAGTAGAAAGCACAGCCAGGTTCTGGCCAATGGTCTAGGCAACAAGCTGGGTAAGGACTGAGTTGCCTGAAGAACATTAAGCCCATAGGGGCTGTGCTAGTTTTGAGATCTTCCTGTGGAAGATGAGCACCTCCAGAAATGTACTCTGGATGTTTCCAAAAAGAAATGAGTCTGTGGGTCTTTGATGTCAATATATGTATGAAAAACAACAAATGTAATTTATAATAATTCTTGAATACGACTGAGATTTTGTATTTTTTCTTTACCACTGCAATATGGATGCATTTATTTGATAAATATTTTCAAGACAAAGAGGTAAAAACCATGAGCTGTACTACATAAGATCCTTTTATCTATGTCAGAATAGAGGAGGCTTTTTATTTGAGCCACAGGCTGAGTCATCAAGCATGCTGCCCTGATAGGCCATGTGCCTCTCCACCCCTCTGAGATGGTACTCCCGATCCCTGCAGCTTACAGATAAGACAGGACTAAAGAGATCAACACCAAAACATCTGAACTGTATCTATTGGATTTATAAAGGCTGCCATCAGTAAACTTGAGCTTGTAGGAAATTTGCTCCAAAGCACACTTCCCTTCCTGAAAAAGTGAGCACAACTCTAGGGCTATGTCAGGAATTGAGGAATTGAGTCCCCCGCCAAAGCACTTTGGATTAAACAAGTCATTTGTAACATCATCAGCATATAATGGAATGTGTGGAGCACTTTAGGCACCCAGGAGTTACCGATAGATCTAAATCTGACCCTAAAATGAAAGAAGGAAGGTCTCCTTCCACATCACTCAATTTGGCCTTGGGTTGAAGGCATCTGGGGAACTCATTTCAGGAAGGAATCTTAGCTCCTGGAAACTCCTGAGTTACCAGGCAGTAATTGTGTTCAGAAGCCTGTGTGAAATCAACCACTACATGCTGGAAAGAATAACCCTAAAGGGTACTGCGGAAGATGTGCATAAAATTAAAAGCTAATGTGCACGGTCATATGAATTTGGCATTCTCTGAAGATGGGAAGGGTCACATGTTTAAGAAAAAGAGGCACAGGGGGGGGGGGTGCAGGACGGGTGAAAAATGAGAAAAGCTTTGTACTGTGTCAAAGCCCTGTGCTCTCCTACAGGCTGGCTCTTTCTAACTTTGCAACTGTGGACAAGTCTTATTTCTTCACTGAATTTCACTCTTCACATATGAAGTGGGAATAGAACAGAGTTGCTTTGAAGATCAAATGACTTGGGAGTATTGAACATGCTTTGAAAAACTTTGAAAGAATGACTTACTATAAACTGTTCCCACATTTGGCAGTAAAGCTTACATGTCTTTGAGGTAATTAGTAAAGTAGAGATGAAACCTCCTGTGGAATTCAGCTCTTTAAACAAAATCTCTCTGTGACTTGCTGGGTTAACAAAGAAAGTTCAAACTGTTAGGCACATCTACCCATAGGAAGGCACATAGAGGGCAGAGTCTTCACTATGCTAACAATAGGATTATAATAATGGCCTGAGTGAGCAGTCTGCATTTGGAACTTAGGAGAGTCGTTGCTTGGCTGTCTCATAAGCAAACAATTTTTATTTTCTTCAAATGCCATATTCTTACTACCTAAGTTACACTTGAAATACCAAAACATCAAGATCATGGCTAGCAAAGGAAAGAAAACTAATATTTCTCTCGATTAGATCCACTGAATATGTTCAGTCTTGAGAGTCAGCAGAATGATAGAAGGCAGGCTGAAGCCCAGGAGAGAAATCACAGCGTGGGCAATGATAAGCAAGCATGCAAATGGGTCTCCCAGGAAGAAAATGGAAAGAGAATCTTCCTGCCACAGAGAAAGGCAGCGTCTACCTGCATACCCAGAGCATCAATATATCCATTGCAAATTTGTAGTGTGCACGCTGTGTTCTATTAAGAGCAAGCTAGAAGACGCTTTCCACCTTAACCCATGTAATATTCTTTGCCCTGTGCTACAACTTGACAAAAGCAGCCTGTCCCAAAGTAAGTTACAGGACCAGTCCCCTGAAAACTTTACATAAAAGTAGAGTGATGATTCTATTTTCTCTCTTATTTTTTCATTTATTTCCACATGCGTGCGTCGAATATCAGTATCTTCTCATCTTACATGTTGAAATGAATGGGTAATCTTAAATCTTACCCCACAGAGAACTGGATCTGGATCTGGACTGTATTAAGAATTGGACTAAGTGTTTGGCTGTGTTAATGTCTCCTTCATGCAAACGACAACCTAGGAAATTGCTTTAAAACGGTAACATTAAAACATATGGCATAAAGTTATGATGTGGGGATGTCCAAAGGTTAGTTGATCCATTCTGGAAACCTTTGCAGCAGTCAAGGGGTCAGTTGTCTTATTTTAGGTAAGAACAGTGTAGTTCCCAAATTTGGAACTATTTTGTAACTATTTAATCAACCTAATGGAATGATTCTGCCATTCATAATTTAAATTTAAATCTCATGCGCCTCTAGGTTGCCTATCATATTACAAAATCATAACTTAAAGCTTTTCTTCTAGCTATTTAGTAGTAAGCATCCTTTAAAACAAATTACTGAGAACTTCATACCTTTATATAATGGATTTTAGTCCCTTTAATGTCCTTCTTTCTCTCCTTATCTCTTTCTCTCCTGCTCTATCCCTTCTCTCATCGAATCTTGATGGGCAAATAATGCATGGTAAAAAAAATGCTGGATCCCTCGTTATACCCACTCGTTACCAGAGCGGGTGCAGGCCATTTCCATTTCTGCAGTGAGTCTAACATCTCACTCAGAAACACCAGCACCGCCGCATGTTTCATCGTACCGTTTTAAAATAAGCTTTCCTGCCACAATCCTTTGTATTAATTGCCCTCTGCTTGGAACTGTATTTAAAGTAAGTGCGGCAGCAATTTCCGGAGCCATAACCAGAAGTTGCCACAGCGGGTTTCCTCATTTGGTACCCTTTCATCACGTACGGTAGATGGATAGCTAATGTAGCCAATTAAAATGGAGAAATTGTTCTTGCCTTTGGTAACTGGATCTTACTTTTCTTGTAGGCAGAATACTTGCCTTAATTACAGTCCGATTTTACTTAGGATCTAGCGGCAAGTGCAGTTTCAAAGGCAAACCACAGACTAGGCGACAGGCTTAAACTTCCCGTGAGGACCAGTGCCTTTTACTGGCGGGTGCAATACTGACTCCATGTAGAGGAAGTTTCTGCAGCTGCCTGCTCTTGTGTACCTATCAGTTGGTTCTGGCCTTGCTAGAATGTGTCTTTACAAAATAAATGAACATAGTGATCAAATGTCTCCCTTCTCATAAATCTCTCTGTTCATTCTCAACATAGCAAATCAGAAACATTCTTTGGGAAAGTCAATTACCAAGGTGGTGGGGGTTGTTAAAACATAGGATGAAGGAAGCATTATAAAAAACAAAAACAAAAGCCTGTAATTAAATTTTTGTTTTTTTAGTGTTGCCATCATTTTGTTCAAAGAAAAATTTCAGGATCAGCTTGCCTTACTAGGTGTTCAAAGGTTCCCAACAAGGCATAATGAGAAGGTATCCTAACTCAAAGTCATTCATTTCCTATGGAAAGAGCAATCATATATTAAAATGTTTTTAGAAGTTGTAACTTAACCTTTCTAATTCCAACTGGTCTTTTTTTAATAACCTAAAAATGAATTAGAATTAGAATGGGTGACAAGGTTCGTTTCTCACACACAGATATAACGTCGGAAGTATCACCCTGTATGCCAGCTGCTCCTCTAATGGGTGCAATTTAGGTTAATAACCTCCTTGTTTTAAAATAAAAATAATTATAGGGGTATTTGAGCCTATCAGCCAGTCATTCTTTAATGTGAATGAATTTGAATTATTTTCTTCTTACATGGTATCAATTTTAGAAACAAGGGGACTGATAAGCACTTTTGTTTTGGAGAGACTAATGTTGGATCTTCAGGGAAAATAATGGCCAAAGTTTGGGGAAAAAAAAAAAAAAGGTACTAAAGAGTTTGCAGCTTCAAAAAAGCATTGCCTCCAGACCTGGGAGGAAGGCTAGGGAGAGGGCACCCAGTAGAGTCGACCCATTTTATAATTTGCTTAAGGATCTCATAGGATGCTGGTTCCCCCCCTCCCGATATTCATCTTGTATGCCAAGTTTTTAAACACATGTGTGTTTTGTAAAGAGCCCATGCAACAGTGTCCATGAAACAGCATCAAAACAAAGATTTTTTTCTTTATTATGAAAGAATTTGATGGAAGTGAGTTTTGTGAAAAGGATTGGGGAAGAGACACCATGGTAGTGGGGGCAGGAGCGTGTGGAAGGGTTTGTTAATTCTAGTATCATAGCACTGTGTGGGCTCAGAAGGACACACAGATATAGTACTCTGACATGGTATATATGCTATGAACAACAGAAGACTGGAAGAGACTGAGAAACAAGACATTCTTTGAAATGCTCTCTCTCCTGTCCCTTCCCACTCCCTCAGTTCCTTTTCCTAGCTAGTCTTGGGGGCTACAATTCTTCCCTAACACAGATATTAGAAACTAGATTACTTCACAGGCAGGTCAAGACACAAGAAGCTGAAAATGTGTTCTGACCTGTTATTCCTGTACTCTCATGAGATTCACCTAGGTTTAAGGGAGCAAATTTCCCCTGTATTATAACTATATTGATGGACTATGCATATATACTATATGGACAGACATAACCCCAATGACACATAACCCATCTATAGTCCCTACCTACTACACACATTAAATCTAAGAGCATAAAGTAGTATGATCTGTATTCAAAAAAAAATCTGACAATCTCACATCTTCTAACTGTTTGTTATATAACGAATCTTAAATCCCACTGTTACTTGCAGGGACAGGAGTATTGTGGGAGAAAGTAAGCAGGGATGTGGCCAAAGAGAACATTAATCACCAGCACTTGAAACTTTGTGATAACATTCCCTGTCCCATTGCGTGCCTTTACTAACTTAGTCATTTGAAGACATAGGGACTCTCTCACTTTTGTATTTGTTAGTTGATAGTTGATCCTGGTAATTTATTTTCCTGATTGAGCACAGCCTTCTTAGGATTCAACAACATTCTGTTAAAAAAAAAAAAAAAAAGAACTGTAACAAAGGAGAAAACGCCTTCATAAGCTTTAATTTCTAGTAAGTTTTCCTATAAGGATCTTTAAGAATTAATACTTAGATGATTAACTTTTCATGCAAAACTCTAGTGTCAGAGACTTAGCAGTTTTGGTGTTGATAATATTGTGCTTTGTGTAGTTTTGATTAGGGCAGATGGATCTATATATATCAGTATTTGAACTGGTATATCTGAATAAATATGCCTGATACTTCAATTTCTTCATTCTTCCCCCAGTAAGTGGGATAAGGGATCCCATTACCTACACTAGTGCTTCTTGTCGTTTAGTGACTCAAGGATGAATTTGCTGAATTCCTAAAAGAAAACCATTTTTCAGGTAACTTTACTCAATAATTTTTGGGGGATGCTAAGAAAGTCTGTTAACTACATATGCTTTATGTTTCATTTTTAAAAAATGATTTTTATTTTGATTTTATGTGTATAAGTACTTTGCTTACATATATGTACACTTTGTGCATGCCTGGTGCTCATGGAGAACAAGAGAGGACTTTTCATACCCTGGGCCTGGAGTATACAGGTGTGAAAGCCACCATGAAGGTGCTGGAAACCAAATTCAGGTTCTCTGGCAATTTTGGAAGTGCTCTTAACCACTGAGCATCTCTCTTGCCCCAGTATACTTCTTTATTTAGATATATACAATTGTCTTTCCAATGACTTTGTCATAGGTCCACCCCATATGAGGTGGAAGGCCTGTCTTTTAAAACAGACTTTCTTGCTTTGGAACTCAAAAAAAAAAAAAAAAAAATCAGGCAAATCATTAAAAGGGGGTTGTGGAGCTCAAGCTTGCTGCCCATACCTTAAGAAATGATTTATTAATGGGCCGAGAGCAGAAAGCAGGAAAATTCCTCTGATCAAGGTGACCAGGGTGTTGCCTCAAGTTGTTACATCTGGACTGTGATTGACAGAAGAGAAAATTGCGGGCTATTCAATTGTGTCCTACCATGCTTGACTTGACAGGGTTGTGCTGTGGGCGCTCAAAAAGAAAAGAACAGTGTTGAGTCTGAGTTCTCAGCATTTATCCCTTGTGCTGGGGAAATGAAAAGTTACTCAAAGGTCTTCAGTAAAAAAAAAAAAAAAAAGAAAGAAAAAAAATGATGAACAGAACATAATTCATAAAGTCCATGAAGAATTTTGTGCTCAAAGCCAATGAGACAATCCAACATTATTTGCCATATTTCTGTCTCTCTGAACAAACTTCCTTCTTATACTTTTATGTTTAAATGAACTTGTCCATCAATAGGAAGGTGTTTACGTACATCACTAACCCTGACTAATATGCATCCTATTTTCATCATTTTTTAGCTAAAATATGAGTCTCTATATTACTCTCTCTATATTCTTCTATATTCTTATTTATATTATATTGGTAATACAGAAGAGTTACAGGCCAAAGTCCAGCATTTTAAGTAGAAGTTAATTTTTCTAAATTTTCTTTTTGTTTTTATCTCAACTTTCTTATGTTTGTTACCAGATAGTTGAGGTGTTAGAAATTCTATCAGAGATTTGGTTCTAACTCTGATCCTTTCAACTGCAAAGAAATCCAACACATCTCAACATCTCATCCTGCCCATTAAAAATTATAAGTGCACCTCAGAGACATATTAATAGACCCTTGAGGTCCCCTCTGGTGATAATTATGAAAACTATGACAGGATTCATCTTCTTCACAAGGCTTACTATATAACTGCACGAGGGGGAGGAAAGTTCAGAAATGTCTCAAGATTTGCTCAGGTATCCCGATGTTGCTATCATGAGCCCTTAACAATGATTGATCAAGGGAACATCCACTTTGATTTTGCATAGGCCCTGAAAACTAATCCTGCCCTGCTGTTCACTAACTCTGATTTGAATAATAACCCTTTTAAGAATTATAAGTGTGGGATGGAGAGATGAATGTTGTGTTTTATAAAACAGCAGCATGAGGGTATGCATTGGCATGTTCCACCAAGGGGTCCCCTTAAACAATTAAGCCATAAAATAGGCTTAATATAAAAAGTAGTTTATATGGGACCTGGGGAAGGAGGTAGAGGCAGAGGGAGGAGGAAAGAGAAGGACAGAAAGAAAGAGGAAAGAGGAAGAGAGAAAGAGGGGAAGAGGCAGATTGGAGACAGGTAGGAAGAGAGAGAGAGGGAAAGAGAAGATGAAGAGAGGAGGAAGAGAGAGGAGAGAGAGGATCAGGAGGAGGAGGAAGAGAGAAAGAGAGAGAGAGAGAGAGAGAACCAGAGAGAGAGAGAGAGAGAGCCAGAGAGAGAGAGAGAGAGAGAACCAGAGCTAAACAGTTCCTTTAGAGTGAGCCAGACTCTTTTGCGTATACTCATGTTATAACAGCCTATACCCATTACTCGTCCCACCCCCACCTCTGCCCACACACATGGTTTTAAAATACAATCCCAAGGCTACATAATTCACCAAAATAGCATCTCACCCTGTCTACATCAGGGCTTATGCTGAAGGGCACCACTTCATCTTGACTCCTCTGACACCGGTACTGCCGTTCGACTAGAAAGGATGCTGAGTCCTTTAGCCATTCTTGACCCCGCTCCTTTCTCTGCCTCTCTCAGCTAAGACACAAGAATAATCAGTCTCAGTACCTAGGAGTCCTCTTGTGGGACCTCCCTCCGCATGCTCACGGCTATTGCCACACTGGAAGTCCCATTACCTTGCTTCTAATCTACTTTACTTGCTTCCTAACTGCTTGCCTGGCTTAATCTTGAACTCTCCACTCTATTAATTTCACCTTTTGCTTTAGGCTTAGTGTCTCACCTCACCTCAGCGTTGTAAGCTGAAAGGGTTTGCAGAACAAGAGAAATCAAACAACACCTGGAAGTTTGTTCTCAGGTTTTCCCACAAATTCAGTTAAGAAAGCACAGACAGGACAGTCGGAGCCTGTGTGAAATCACAAAATCTTTATTTTCCTCACAAGTAAAATTATTTTTTTTAGTGTGTCATTTCTCTTTCAGAAGAATCATTATTCATCTACTAGTACAATTTTTTTATGAATAGGAGTGGGGAGACATACCTCCCACAGATGAATCTTAGGAAAAGTCTTTCCTTAGTTTTATTACTTCACCCAAGCGACAGAAAATTCTGAATATGTTTTACTAATCTACTTTAGGGAAGTATTTGAGCATGTCCGTCTTGATTCTGAAGGTGTCTTCGTTAGGATTTTACTGCTGTGAATAGACACCATGACCCAGGCAACTCTTATAAGGATAACATTTAATTGGGGCTGGCTTACAGGTTCAGAGGTTCAGTCCGTTATCATCAAAGTGGGAGCGTGGCAGCATCCAGACAGGTATGGGTCAGGGGGAGCTAAGAGTTCTACAACTTCATCTGAAGGCTGCGAGCAGAATTCTCACTTTCAGCTAGCTAGCTAGCTAGCACTAGGGTAATAAAGCCCACACCCACAGTGACACAGCTACTCCAATAGGGCCACATATAATAGTGCCACTCCAAGCATATACAAACCATCACAGAAGGTGTATTTTGCTTAATTTGTCATATTTTCTTTTCATTCCTTCAGTGGAATATGACAAAGCGTGATATTTTGGAGTAATGATTCTCCCATCCATCGCACAAAACTGTAACAAATGATCTTAGTTAGGAAAGTGTACGCAGAGGTGGAGTAAGAGTCAAATTTCAGAAACACTTACAAGGTAAACTCAATATGACATGAAGATTGAAGATTGATTGGGGATTTGTTAATATTGAATGGTGAGTCCACCCGACTGTGTAGGAACATTGGAAGAATAGCAAGTATGATAAGACAAGTAGAAGTTGGGTTTGTATAATGAGAAGGTGAACAAGGACCACTGAAGGACTGGGTTTGGAGCTCTCTGTCTGAGCCTCATGGCATGTGCATATACAACAAAGGATGGTGGTGCCCCTTCTCCCAGAATCTTTCACTAGACAATAGTTCAGAGATAAAAGGTATGGCCCCACAAACCTCTTCCTCTTCCATGACTTTTTCAAGTGCTGGTCTTGTATTATTCAGAGAGTTGATGTGTTAATAAAAATAATAATTGCATCATGTTTAGGAAATAGTGTTTCAAAATTAATTGTATGCTTATCCCCTTAAAGAAATTACAAAGGGAGAAAATTACTGATCAATATAGTTTATTATTTCCATGAATATTTACATCTACCAATCTTTATTAGATTATAGTAGCAATAGGATAGAATAAGAGGTATAGGTTTTGATCTCTCTCTCTCTCTCTCTCTCTCTCTCTCTCTCTGTGTGTGTGTGTGTGTGTATGTGTTTGCAGGAGTACTGTGCACATATGTTCACACTCATGTAATGGACAGAGACTGATGTCCAATGTTGTGCCTTTAATCCCTCCACACCACATTTTTTGAGACAAGGTCTCTTATTAAACCTGGACTTTCCTGGCTTAGCTTTCTTGCCAATTGTAGGTCTAGACATATTCACAAGTAAGATGTCAAAACCATCTGAAGGCAACGTTCAGATTGAAGAGTAGCCCCAGTTTTGTTGAACAAAGATAATTCTGCCTGTATGTTTCTGCGTGGTGTTAAGCCTTTGAATAATGGTAAAAGATATTCTACATCCTCCCCCACTGGCATTAGGGCATAGATGGCAGTAATGAAGACTGATCTGTGCTATATACCTTCCTACACTGAGGACAGCTGCTTGTCTTTCCTCTGTTTTATCATTAAAGTCTTTCCCAACTTTACCTTGCCTGGGACAGTGTGCTGCCCTGATGAATACCCAAGGAGAGGAGAATGGGACTGAACCAGCATCCATGGTATGGCTCACACCATCCAAAACCAAGGAAGCTCAGATGCCGTGTACTTCAATCTTCATTATACATTTGTGGAAAGAACTGAAACAGTCCTTCTTAGTGCTAGGAGATGGATAGACCCTGGAGAGGAAAGTTATAATCATTCCTATCATTAGATTATTTGTTAAAAGATATTAGCAAGGTGCTATAGAAAGAAAGTTCAGTGAAGTCCTTATCTGCCTTGTAAGCATAAGGCATAGTTGGGTCTTCAAAAACTACATGAACTACCACCTTCACTACTGCCACACAGCAGCAGCAGCAGCAGCAGCAGCAGCAGCAGCAGCAGCAGCAACAACAACAACACCAAGCTGGGTGTGGCAATGTACAATTGTAATCCCAGGTCTTAAGCACTTGGGAAGCAAGCAGAGACCTGTGGATTCCTAAGGCCCATTGGATAGTTAACCTAGCATACATAAATATGAATGAGAAAGGAGATGTAGGAGACTAGAAAGTTAAGTGATGGGAACACCCTGAGAGCATACTGGGGTTGCAATCTGTTTAATCATGTATAAGTCCCATGGATGTGGGCCAAGTTTCACCGATTCATTTCCAGCTACTCTGGGAGCTCAGGAGATGGATAGCCTTTCTGTTCTTGCTTCTTCACTAAACTGCTTTCTTAAATTATACAATTATTGATGCAGACTATGACCCTTTTGGTAAAGTCCAATTGCTTTATATCATCCCGTTTTCCTCTTCTCGATGGCCACTATCATTTCTGCCAGGAAGATTTGCTCAGGTTTACCACCATTTCAGAACTCATCCTAACCTGACGTTTAAAACAGATTCATAGAGCATGCAGACACTTTAGCTTATGGTGGTAGTATTGCCACATCCTTTGTTATCATTTACCTACAAGTTAGAGGGACCTTTGCCAACAGCCACAGCTTGATGCTAGGTGTTATGTTGACAATACTAATTTCTCCTGCCTTCCAAGTGTTTCTCTTTGACATTCCTACTCAGTCCCCATCTCTTGATTATTAATGATGTTAACCAAACCATCATTTCCCCTTTATATCAGCTTACAGCTACTCTGACTTATTGTTTCCATTCAGCTTTTTCTCAGTATCTTCTGGAACATGTTGCAGACAGACTGCATTCATTGTGGAACCCAGTTCTCAGTATTTTACAATGAAAAAATACTATACTTTTGAAGATCTGTATGACAAGAACTTCAAGTCTCTGGAGAAAGAAATTGAAGAAGATCCCAGAAGATGGAAAGATCTCCCATGCTCATGGATTGACAGGATTAATATAGTCAAAATGGCTATCCTGCCAAAAGCAATCTACAGATTCAATGCAATCCCCATCAAAATTCCAACTCAATTCTTCACTGAGTTAGAAAGGGCAATTTGCAAATTCATCTGGAATAACAAAAAACCTAGGATAGCAAAAACTCTTCTCAACAATAAAAGAACCTCTGGTGGAATCACCATGCCAGACATTAAGCTGTAATACAGAGCTATTGTGATAAAAACTGCCTGGTACTGGTACAGCGACAGACAGGTAGACCAATGGAATAGAATTGAAGACCCAGAAATGAACCCACACACCTATGGTCACCTGATCTTTGACAAGGGAGCTAAAACCATCCAGTGGAAAAAAGACAGCATTTTCAACAAATGGTACTGGCACAACTGGCAGTTACCATGTAGAAGAATTCGAATTGATCCATTCTTATTTCCTTGTACAAAGCTCAAGTCTAAGTGGATCAAAGACTTCCATACAAAACCAGAGACAATGAAATTTATACAGGAGAAAGTGGGGAAAACCCTCGAAGATATAGGCACAGGGGAAAAATTCCTAAACAGAACAGCAGTGGCCTGTGCTGTAAGATCAAGAATTGACAAATGGAACCTCATAAAATTGCAAAGCCTCTGTAGAAAAAAAGATACTGTCAATAAGACAAAAAGGCCACCAACAGATTGGGAAAGGATTTTTACCAATCCTAAATCTGATAGGGGACTAATATCCAATATATACAAAGAGCTCAAGAAGCTGGACTCCAGAAATTCAAATAACCCCATTAAAAATAGGGTACAGAGCTAAACAAAGAATTCTCAAGTGAGGAATACTGAAGGGCTGAGAAGCACTTGAAAAAATGTTCAACATCCTTAATCATTAGGGAAATGCAAATCAAAACAACCTTGAAATTCTACCTCATACCAGTCAAAATGGCTAGGATCAAAAATTCAGGTGACAGCAGATGCTGGCGAGGATGTGGAGAAAGAGGAATCCATTGCTGGTGGGATTGCAAGCTGGTACAACCACTCTGGAAATCAGTCTGGCGTTTCCTCAGAAAACTAGACATAGTACTACCACTAGATCCAGCAATACTTTCCTGGGCATATACCCAGAAGATGTTCCAACTGATAATAAGGACACATGCTCTACTATGTTCATAGCAGCCCTATTTATAATAGCCAGAAGCTGGAAAGAACCTAGGTTTCCCTCCACAGAGGAATGGATATAGAAAATGTGGTACATTTACACAATGGAGTACTACTCAGCTATTAAAAACAATGAATTTATGAAATTCTTGGACAAATGGATGTATCTGGAAGTGAGATAACTCAATCACAAATGAATTCACTTGATATGCACTCACTGATAAGTGGATATTAGCCAAGAAACCTAGAATACCCAAGATACAACTTCTAAAACACAAGAAAATGAATAAAGAAGACCAACCTGTGGATACGTCATTTCTCCCTAGAATAGGGAATAAAATATCCATGGAATGACTTGCAGAGACAACATTTGTAGCTGAGACAAAAGGAAGAACCATCCAGAGACTGCCCCACCCATAATCAGCCACCAAATGCAGAAACTACTGCATATGCCAGCAAGATTATGCTGAAAGGACCCTGATATAGCTGTCTCCTGTGAGGCTTTGTCAGTGCCTGGCAAATACAGAAGTGGATGCTCACAGTCATATATAGGATGGAATACAGGGTCCCCATTGTAGGAGCTAGAGAAAGTACCCAAGAGCAAAGGGGTCTGCAACCCTATAGGTGGAACAACAATATGAACTAATCAGTACCCCCAGAGCTCATGTCTCTAGCTGCATATGTAGCAGAAGATGGCCTAATCAGCCATTATTGGGAAGAGAGGCCCCTTGGTTTTGCAAACTTTATATACTCCAATACAGGGGAATGCCAGGGTCAAGAAGTGGGAGTGAGTGGGTAGGAGAGCAGGGCAGGGGGGAGGGTATAGTGGACTTTCGCATAGCATTTGAAATGTAAATGAAAAAAAATCTAATAAAAAATTAAAAAAAAAAGAAAATGTTCCTCAGTAGGATGCACAGCACATGTGGCATTTGGCCTATTTACATAAACTAAGGAAGTGGTTGAGAACGTAGAGGAGCAGAAGCATTCATTCTGGCACCTTAAACTGAGTTGTCGTTACAAATATTCAGGAGGTATATTTCCATATTAGAAGACAGAATTGTATCTTTTCTGGAGAAATCGAGAATATAAGGGACATTGTTTAAATGTTATTTTCTACATAAATCTCCTGAATCCAGTGTTTTGCATTCCAAATAATATGAACCAGGTACTTGGTTGCAGTTTCAAAATCTATAATGTTTGAAATACTATATTATTCACTTGATAGAGATGCATTGTAGATAAAATTAGCCTCACCTGTTAAAGAGATTAGTGCATTGCATATATTTGCTAATTGTTTTGTTTAAGGGATTTTGACTTAGTATCATTTGAATGTCATTGAAGCTTTTATTGTAAGCACAAAACTGCTGTAGAGAATAGACATTCAGACACATGAAATACCATTTTGGTCACAAACCAACAAACAAGCCATATAAGCATTTCTTAGACTTGCTGTTGGACATGCAGATCATGTTTCTTTAGGCCCCCATGTAATAACATATGTAGGAAATATGAGCACATGTTCAGTGTCTATGGCATAGTCATGACCCAGCCCTTGCAAATGCTCTCATTCTTCAACTTATACATTCATACCTTCTCAAAAGAGGCAAAGACAACTACCTCTCCCTTCTCCCTTCTTCTCCCTTCTCCCTAGCCTTGCTTCACCTCAATTCACCTCGCCTCACCTCGCCTCTCTTCTCTTTCCCTCTTTCTCTCCCTTTCCTTTTCTCTCTTTTCCTCCCCCTCTCTTTCTTAAATGGAAGCAGCTGACCTGTTTCCATGAAAGGGCACAGAAGTCTCATTCTTGCAAGGACAAAGAATAGACAAAAAAAAAAAAAAAGCCAAAATTTAAGGTACAATATGGTAGGTGTGAGATGTGTTGAAATTACCCTCTTTTAAAGAAAGTGTTTTGCAAGTTGGGGAGATAGCACAGTGAGTAAACTCTTTACTATTCGGGTTGAAGATTCTGAGTTCATTTTCCAGAAGCCACTATTTGTTTATTTGTTTTCAAAAGGCAGGACATTGCAGCATAGGCTTGTAGTCTTGGTGATGGGAGGCAGAGATATAGCAAAACCTGGGTATCACAGCAAGCTAGTGTACCTCCAGATCTGTGAGAGAGACTGATTGTTTGTTTGTTTGCTTGTTTGTTTGTTTTTGGAGGTTTTTTTGTTTTGGGGTTGTTTGCTTATCTGTTTTGTTTTTGTTGTTGTTATTTTGTTTTGTTTGTTGTTTCTGTTTAAAGGTGGATCAGTCTGGAATCCTGATGAACAACATCTGAGGTTGTCCTCTGGCCTCTATACTCTGTCATGTACAGATACTCACACACACACACACACACACACACACACACACACACACACACATACATGCGCGTGCACAGACAAACACACAAAGGTTTTAGAACACAGTGAAAATTTTCTGGAGTTTAGGTGCTATGCAGTCAGAAGAGTAATGCTTTAATGATTTTTCTATTTACTATGTGCATAGACTTCCTAAAAATTCCATAGAGACATCTACAAAGAATTCCCTTTAAACTAACCCACTTAAATGTGCTAGTCCTTTACACTAGACAATGCGGGGCACAGTTTTATAGGCATACACCACCTCTAACGGAAGACTTAAAGAAGGCCTTTCTGCACTGATGGAAGTTAGGGAGGAGGATCTGTAGAGCTTACCAGAAAGTCAAACCACAATAACGTAAAAACAAAGCTAGAAAGAGCAGTCTGAAAATAATGTGAGAAAAATAATTTTTAGATATAGGGGGATAATCTTATATGCTAGATTGATGATAATAACTCTGTACATACAGAGTTAATACATATAATCCCTTCCTCAAGGGTATTCTGCTCCCCAGCCTGTTATGGAACTTTCAGTAATTAATCACTGCTTCTGGGTAATGAATGCCTTTTCCAAGTTGTAAGGAGCACTGTGGTAGAGGCACAGCCAGAATGGGGAAAGCCTTAAGTACATTGTTAAAATGTATTCATCCAGACCCTTTGCTTATGAATATTTCACATGAGATATTTAATTGTTACATTTGCCATAATCATGAAACCTGTGCCTTTTTTTCCTATTGTTTGTTTCATTTCTAGTGACTAAGTTTGGAAAAGAAGATAGACTTTAATAGGTTATAAATCCAGACCTACTACTTGGAATGTCCATTGTCTGAAATTACTCTCTTCTATCATTCTTTAGGAATATTTAAGTCATAGAGAAACTGTGATTATATTTCACGGCAGTATTGGTGATTCAATACTCAATCCCTTCTTAACATATACTGTAGCATACCTTGTTTCAGAATTCTGAACAATAGAGGTGGTAGTAAATTCATTGAAGCAAATTCAGAAACAGTTTCTTAAGGAAGTTTTTCGAACACATTGAACAGTTTCCACCATTTCTAAATAGTTTCTTTATCAAGACCTCTCAGATTGAAACAATGTTAACCACACACAATGAGAGACTGGATATAGGATCTTGCACCTGTAGGTCAGGGGTTCAAATCTGGCCTGGATCAGCCATGATTGAAAGTCATTACCAGTGGGTGGTTTCATAATGTTCTCAATAAATGAGCCATCACACAGGCTTACACTCTGCTAGCAGTCAAGGGCCCCAGTGACAAATCATGTCACCGCAAGCACAATACACCCTTGATCACACCGATACTAAATAACTACAAAAAAAATCGATATTAAATTTGCTCAAAATTTACTGAAGAAAAAACCATGGACCATCATCAGTATACAAATGTGTTATTGTATAACCAGAGTTTGTTCACTCGGATGTTTTATAGTCCGGTGAGTACAAACCTATGAGGTGATACTACCTAAGTTAGATCTTTATATAACTCATGAGACACTTTGATATGCTTCAGGCATCTGCTTTTTTTGATATGGAAGTGTTTATTTTAATTTATAAATGTATGTCAATGTGTGCCATGATCTTGTTGGAAAATGGTGTTTTCTTTTTTGTATTCCATTCATATTCCAAACAGCTGGAGAGGAAAACAGAGAAACAAATTTTAAAAAATTAAAATTTACAAATTTTCTCTCCTTGTTAGTCCAGAGAAAATGCATTTGATGGCAATGTCATATGCACTGGCCTGTGTTATAAGTAAATGGAATTTCATTGGAAAGCAGGGTAAGAATTATTGTTGGCATAAAAGTGGCACATTATTAAACTATAATATAGAAGCAGGTCTGTAATAACTTGAGAAGGGTCCTTGTTTCAATTTTTTTTATGGCTGAAAAAAATCCCTTAATTTTCTCTTAAAACAATATAACAAAACATATAGTAGATTGTATACTTTTAACAATACATAAGCATTATCTTTTTATATATATGTTTCATTGGGACTTTGCCACATTCCTATATTGTCCTACTAGTAAAAGTGGGTAGTTCTTTTGCATTGAACTCATTTCAAAAATATGGGTACCATAACAGATAATGAAAGTATAAACTTTGGGGCCAAGAAATAGAGAATTGCCACACTAAAGTGAATTTAATTTTCTTTTCCAGTACAAAATATCTTTGTTGTCTCAGAGATACATTATTAATAATAAGGTCTTACAATGTAACTTACACAAGTCTGTTAGTGCTTTAAATCAATTTTAATGATTGACAGTCAAGCCGAGATTAATTGTTTGATGTCTCCTCTACTGCAAATATGATGGCTTTGAGATGAGGTATAGAGTGCCTTCAAAAATTCTTACTTAGAGACATCAACACCAGTGACACAAACTACAGTCAGGCATTTACATACAGGGCCTTCTATGATCTTGGCACAAATTTTCACTCTTTGTGTAAACTGCTGCCAATCTCTTTCCACAGTTATAAGATGATTTACCTTCATGACATTGGGCTGATAGTATGCAAATGATATTACCTTTTATTAAGTTCCCACTGATTTTGAATGAGGTATTAGATTATAAGTGCCCCTTGCTTTCCCACTTTTCCTTTTCCAATAGAAACTAGAAAACGTTGGGCTGGAGGGATGGCTCAGTGGTAGGAGAGTTTACTGTTCTTTTAGAGGACCTTAGTTTGGTTTCCAGTAACCATCCATGATAGACATTCAACAGCCAAGGGATCTGATTCCTTCTGTTATCTGTAGGCACTTGTATACACACACACACACACACACACACACACACACACACACACACACACACACACACACTGCAATATCTTAGAATCTATTAGAATCTAGGGACTTTTTTGGCTGAGTTTCTGTAGGAAGTCCAAATGAAGTCTCTTGTATCAGTTCATTCTGTGGTGTTACCACTGAATTGTTTACTCCCAGGTGCCAATTTCTTATTTCATTTCCAGTTGAAAGAAACTTAAGGTAATAAGACTTGATTTTAGCTCATAGTTCAAGAATGCCTTCCCCTGTGGGGCAGGCAAGGTGGCTGGAGAGGGACACAGCTGGACACATGGCATCTACAGTCAGGAAGCAGAGAGACTAGTAGATGCCTTCAACAAACTTTCTCCTCCTTACATTGTCCAGGATCCCAGCCCTGATAATGGGCATGGTTCATAAGTGGGAGGTTTCCCCAAATCAATGAACCAGATCATTAAGATAATCTTGTATAATTCTGCTTTAGGGCCCATCTCCCAGATGATCTCCCAGTCAAACTAACAATTCAGAATAAACACCGTAGCTGATTTACCGTGTCCCTTTGCTGATAACCTTTAAATGTGGTCAGTGCCTGTACCATGCAGCAAAGCCCTGTGAATGGTAAGCAACTATAGCTACTGTGGTGCCATTAAAGCTACTGGATTCTATACACACAGGTTGGAAGACATGGAGTAAGTTCCTGTAGCTGAATTTATTACTTGCTCAACATTTGCATAGATGAATTGAAGGTCATACACATACATTTACAAGTCAGCTGTAACCCAGCTATAGCAGCACCTACAACAATTAAAATAGGAACAGGATTGTAGACACAGCAGTGAATTTAAAGCAGAGGAGGAAGCTAGGAAACCATTTTTGCCATCCATAAAACCCTTCCTGAATAATGTATCCGAGAGAGCTGTCAGAGCTCGACCATCTTCTTGACAGTGTCACATGTATTTCTCATCTCTACCAAATCTCTTGTCCTTTTGGATGATCATACAAGCCTCACAAAACTCAAGGACCCAAAGGTTGAATAATTTACCTCAAATCACACAGCCATAGGTTCTAAGTTTTCACCTTTAAATCTGAGGGCATCCATTAGGGAAGAAACTTAAATCACTTTATGCAAAAACAAGATTCTAAAGATAGAAAGGTTAGCCTGTAGGTTGAAGGCACCCTGTAGGTGCATCCTTCCTACATGGGCATTGATTCTCAAGGCTGCAGACAGTGTGCTATGGTTTGATGGAAAACTGTGTGTTGTAGAATGATAGGGTGTGAAAATCATTGTTCTCATGTCTTTTTTTTTTTTAACCAACACATCTTAAATTTACAGTTATCTTGCTGGAGAACACTGGTTTTTTATTTATCCTGAGTTTCTTGGTGTATTGGATGATTGTGAATCTCAACACTAAAAGAGAAGTTCTCAAAAACTGACTGATATCCACAGCATCCCCAAGAAATTCTCACACAAGGAGTGCATCTCAAAATTGATGTTGCCTTCAGATTTCACTCATCATTTCTCACCATAAACCACGTGATAGGAGGCAGTTAGGAAAGATTAGAATGTCTATAACTTCCAGGGAAACTATGCTCCAAAAATAAGATCAGAAATGGGAATGAATTTCATTCCCATTTCTGAAAGCAGGATGCTGTAAACCACAGGGACAGGTTACCTCTGCTGAATTTTCAGAACACATTTGAGTTACGCTATTTAGACAAATGGACTAGTTTTATTGTTTTTGTTTTTGTTTTTCCTGCACAAAGGGGAGTGGCATTTTAAGGGATTAGAATAGAGATGCGTTACTGTCAATTTACTATAAGGAAATTATTATTCTCAAGCTTTGGTACCCTTCCTTGCTCAAAGGTATAGAAGTGTGAATGTTAAAGAGGCAAAACAGAGGTATATGTGCATAGATGCTAATAGGCAAATAGAATCGGAATTACTGTTATAAGTGGATGGTGGATTTACAAAATGAGAGACTTGCTTGGAAAGAGGAGAGAGATAAGATTATTTATAAGCATGTGTTGTGAAATAAGCCATTTGTATTCAGAGCACAGAACAAAATGAACATGATTAAGGTTACAGTGTCTAAGTGTAAGGATCGCAAATTCAACTGGGAAAACACTAAAAGAATATAAAATATGAGTATAGGGATCGAAATCTGTTATTCTAAACAGTAATATTCCATTAAGTAAATAAATCACCATTAAATTTTGATGTGAGGTATAGTCTTACTATCAAGAGATTTAAAAATGGCAGTTAATAAGGAAATGCGCTTATTTTTTTAAAAAAAATACAAAACACTAGGAAATCCTCACATAAAAATGCATCTTTAATTTCAAGTAGAAAAAAAAATTATTTTTGCCAGAAGATGAATGGCTAGCACAATATGAAACTCAACCTTGGCATCTGTTACCTTGTCAGCCTTCAGACCACATACCCAGGAGGATGGCAGAGTTCCGAGGGTCAGAGGAGGGTGACAGAACCCAGAGGAAAAATGACACACATGCTGTTTGTGTGGCCCTGGGGGTTCATAAGCACAGGAGCAGTAATAATTATTTACAACATCGATCTTTGGGGTTTGGTAAATAAATAAACAGAAAGTTGGGTATGATAATAATGAAGGGAGTTTGTCATTATGATTGCACAACCACACACACACACACACACACACATACACACACAGAAAGAGAGAGAGAGAGAGAGAATATCCTGGTGTGCCTTCTAAACACGAAAGGCACAATCGCATAAACTCTCTGTGGCTCAGTTGATTTTCTTCTCATGTTTGTGATATTCTATGAGAACATTTTGTGTCTTACAAACTTTGTTCGCCCCTAGGTTCCCATGTTAAAACACTAATACTTTAAAGAATATCTTGCTGGATAGTGTGTTCATTAGGGGCAGTAACTATTCTGGTATGACCATTGGCTTTATGGGAAGAGACCTGCAGAAACAAGAGAGTAGGTGGGGACACAGGAGGAAGGTGGTGATCTGCAAGCCAGAGAGGAGAGAGTGGGGGCAGAGGAGATTATGAATTAGCTACCCTATTATGTTGAGTTTTATATTGTGTATATATATATTGTGTGTGTGTGTGTATATATATATATATATATACACACACATACATATATTGCATATATAACAACATATATATGTAATATAAATGAGTCATATAATATTATATGGACTATACACACATATAAATATTAGTGGTAAATATTTAAACAACTGATTATGAATTCAATATTATGTTAATTAGGCATGCGAAAGATTTTTTTCATCAGCGTAACCTGAAGAACCTTATATAGTATTGATGAATAAATAAGCTGCTTTTTACTTCCGAATAGAATATCTAATTTTCACCATCTTTGTCCTTACTAGACAGTCTTGACCATTAGCCATTTGACCTAAAATATTCGAGAAGGGAAAGAAGAGTCACGCAACTCAAAAACAGGTATTGAGAGGCCAGCATGAAAGATTATAAAACAATGTATGTAATGAATGTATGGATGGAAGGAAGGAAAAGATCATTTTTCGATCCTTCTAACTCTCAGACTGGATCCCTGCAACAAAAGACAAACGCTGGGTGCTTCACTTTGCAAGGCTGCCTTGGCAAGCACATTACTCAAGGAAACATTTTCTTCTGAGTTCAGTGGAAAGAGTGGAGTCCCAGGAAACCAGGAAGGACAGACAGTACATACAGGATCTGCAAGGCTTGGTTTGTAGATTCCTGCCAGTGTCTTTATCTCTTTAGAGAGGAGGATGCTGTTTGTTACAGGTTATAGTGGGGAAAGGAAAACACTTCTCAGTTGAGAATCCTCATCTTGCTACAGGGGAGGGTGGCACATTAAGTGAGAATCCCTCCTGCCATTTCTCAAATTCCTTCCACTTAAGTATTCAGCATGCTAAGCTGTGTATACTTTGGAGTCCGATGTTCTCGATGCTCTCGATCCTACCAACAATGACTGTTCATAGTGCCATGGGATGCGGAGCTGCGAACCATGTCTGACTAGAGCCCAGGACAAAGGGACGAAAGAGACATTTGAGATCAAATTCCAAGTATAAAAAGAGCATTATACTGGCAGAGTTGTAAGTGGATCTTCCAGAAGATAGAATGCATCTCTAACCTGCTATGTAGTGACAGCTGTTGAATCACAGAGTGGACAAAATGACTGTAGCAGCCATAATGGTAGAAGCAAGGAAGGCCTTGGTAGTTGTAAAGAACAGCAAATTCACTGAACCAGTGTAACTAGGCAGTTAGATTTGTGTCTTGAAAAAAAAAATCACTTCAACCTCATGTAGAAACAAAGGAGGAAAGAGTGTCAGTGGATACAGCAAACTAGTTAGGAGTTTATCTGAGTAATTTATGTGTAGTGCTGGATGTGTGAACCATGACGGTCTGATGAAGTTAGAAATGAATGCATTTGCAACGTGGTATTCACATCCAAAACAATAGGACAATGTGGGAAGAAACACCTATATATTCCATGCACACATGCACAGACACATAAAGATTATTAGAAGAGAAAAGTAAACAGGTAAAGGAAAAATATGGTGTTGACCCAAAATAAAAATTGAGCCAAGAGCTTCTGTGAGATACAGCCACTCACATATTCTTATAACTTCTTTTAAAGAGTCAGAAAAATGCCCGCTGCATTTTTGACCCATGTTCCTCATACCCATTTTAAGTGAGAGTGTGTACTTACTGGCCAATGTTGGCAGGTCTATGACTTTAAAAACTGAGGTTTAAGTCATATGACAAAATTTAGTATAAGTAGTTTCTATATAAAAAAAAATTAAGTGGGTTTCCTAGTGAGACAAACATATGCAAGTGCAGAAACTTAGAAATGTTGAAACTCGTTTAACATCACACCTGAGACAAAAAGACAAAACCACACCCAAAAGGATTAGACCAGCAAGCAATAATCGAACTCAGGACTACAATCAATAAGATAGAAACGAACAAATGAAAAAGCAGAACAAAGAAACACAACAAGGAGCTGGTTCTTTGAGAAAAATCTATAAGATTGACAAACCCTTAACCAAATTAACTAAAGAGCAGAGAGAGAATATCCAAATTACCAAAATTAGAAATGAGAAGTGAGAAATAACGAAAATGAGAAGATCCAGAGAACCATAACGGCATATGTTATCCTGTACTCCACCAAATTGTAAAATCCAAAAGAAATAGGAACGTTTCTTGATAGATATCACTTACCAAAGTTAAATCAAGGTCAAAGAAGCAATTTAAACAGTCCTATAATGCTTAGTGAAAATTCTCAAAAGAATAAACTGAAACAACTGAGAAATACTCATGGAAATGTTCAACTTCTTTAGTCATTAGGGAAATGCAAATCCAAGCTACTTTGAGATTGCATCTTGCACGTGTCCGAGTGGCTAAAATCAATAAAACAAAACTCATATTGGTGAGGATGTGGGGTAAGGGGGCCACTCATCCATTGCTGGAGGCAGGGCAAACACGTACAGCCATCCAGGAAGATGTGAATATATCTACCTAAGTATCCAGACTGATAAGCTTGTAGATACACTCAAAGGACACTTCATTCCTGTCAGAGAGATGCCACATTCACTGCTGTTCTATTTGTAATAGCCAGAAACTGGTAACAACCCAGATGTCCCTCAACAGAAGAAGAGATGAAATTTGGGTAAATGAGAAAAATGGAGTAAAAGATGACAACAAAAAATAATGGGATGAAAGATAAAGAAAATGTGTCACATTTAAACATAGATATAACACGCTATTTTTTAAAACTGAAGTCATAAAATTTGCAGGTAAATTAATGGAACTAGCAAAAAAATCATCCAGAGTGAGGTAACCCAGACCCAGAAAGACAAATATGGTTTATATTGGCTTGTATGTAACCTCGTGTCTTTCAGAAGACAATCAGTTCTACTTATCAACCTCATTAAATACTTAGTTCCAACTAATGTTACAGAGAAGTGAATATTATTTTATTTTTATGGTTATGTTATTCCCAGGAAGAGGATTTCATAGTCCAAGGTTTTATTTTCTCCATGAGATAGAACACATGCCCCATAGTGCTCTGGTGACCAAGAACCAGAGACTAGGTATCCCAGAGACCTGGGATAAAGCTAAATATGACTAATCTGAGAAAGTGTCCATAAATACTCCTAATTCTACTATACTCATAGATCAGCCTTGTGTGGCTGTCATTGTAATCTGTCATTACAGGTGCCTTCTCCTGTAGCAGATGGGAACAAATAGAGACCCATAGCCAGACATTATGCAGACAGAGAGAGACCTTGGAATGTCCATCTAAAACCCCCATAGAGCTCAGGGAACTCTGCAGAAGAGGTGGAATGATTTTAAAACCTAGAGGTAATGGAGGACCATGAAAAAAAAAAAACCTGTAAATCAACATGACTGATATGACTTATGTACATCTGAACTCTCAGAGACTGCTGCTGTATGCACAGGGTATACACTAGAAGGCGTCTTTGAGTAGACACATACACTCATCCCTAACCCAGAAGCTATTTCCAATTATAAGCCACCTGCAAATGAGAATTTAGTGTTCTCTGAGGGAGTCTCCCTGGGAAAAGGAAATACTCTTCAGGGCACACTGTAGGTTCCGCAGGAGTAGACGGCCAACAAAAAGCCAGAACAGTAAGCCAGTGACATCTCTGGTGGTTCCTTGTCTCATAATACCATGTTTGGGCCATTTTTTTAAAAAAAAATTCTTATTGTTAAATTTATATTTTATATTATTTTTCTCTCATGCTATCCTAAAGGTCTTATGTATATGTATTTTTGCTTCTGGTTTAGAGTGTCTTCTGCCTTTTCTTGGGCTCTTTCTCTTCTCTTTCTTTCTTTCTTTTGCCCTATTGTAATGCACTAGTTTTTGTGTTATCTTCTTATATTTTATTTGATTAGTATGCCTTAGAAGCCTGCTTATTTTCTAAGGAGAAGCAGAAAGGAGGTAGATCTGAATGCAAGAAGCTAGGGAGGAACTTGGAGGAATAGAGGGCAGGGGATATTGGCATACATTGTATGATTAAAAAACAAACAAACAAACCTGCTTTTCAGTGGAAAGGAAAAGAATAAAGGAAAAAAAGAAATACAGTATTTTATGTACAGGTTTTTCAGGAAGAAACTGAAGGAAGTCAGCAGGAAGCTAATTAAACAATGTAGCCCAAGGAAAACACTGAATATCTCAAGGGTATCAGCGAGGGAACGAGGGAACACACAAAGGCCATAAGACTGATATCTCTAGTCTCTTCAGGGCCTCGAGGAAAGCCAAGTTCCCAGGAACTGAATCCTTAACTCCTTCAAGGCCTTGGCACCAGTCCCACCCAGAACCCTGCCAAGTCTGCTCCTGGGCAAGGACACAGAACTGGGTTCCTTTTGTCCTTCCATCGGGGCCCCTAAGAAAACCTTGGATCCGCATGGCTCTCATCAATGAACAACTTTGTAAAAGAAGGTCGTGTTTCCTCTGGAAACGTTTGCTTGAACCTTTGGAAGAAAGAAAATCTTCCTGGAGAGAGAAGGAAATGCTCCATCTCTGGCTCATGTTGGCATCCTGTTTCTCTGTGTTCCAAGCATTCTCGTGAATGGCACTTATAACTGTAGCCTGGCCTTCGGTGAACTCGTTTGAACTTGGGCTCATAGAATCGTCCTAAGTGTTCATTCTGATTTCTCCTTTAGCCCTGAATGAAAATCCATCATGCATGTGTGACCTGAGCGACTAGACCATTGGACAGCATCTAGAAGACTTAACAGATTAACTTGTTACATTGCCCATATGGAGAACTTTAAATCTTAACCATTCCTGAGAGGAGACTTCTGCATTTCCATTCTCTAGTTTTTAATAGTTAGTAAAAGTCAAGTGATTTTATTATCTTTGTACTGTTTGATTCAATGTGAAGTTCATCCATTGTTTTCTTTGTTGATCAATATTATTACAGTATTTTATAATTGTGATTTGCAGCTTAGAGTGTAAAAATAGTAATTATGTTTTAGTTGTTTTTCATTCTATTTCTTTTACACATGTTATATTTTGGACATTGTCAGTAGTACAAATAATAAATTGATTAAAAAAATGGACCCTATCATCATTCAAAATCTAGAATATTTATGTAGTTTGAAGAGGTGTCTTCTCTGCTATAAATCTCATAAACTCTGGGTTATCATATCTATTGGCATTTTTCATCTTGATCCAAATGACTAGACTCTCTGTATCCTATAAAATCCAGCTTAATTGGATATATTATTGATATAATATGTGCACATAATGCATTCACTCTGATGAGTTTCAAGATGTGCATGTGCCTATGATACCATCAATGCAATCAAGATACTCAGCATATACTTCAAGGTACTAAGCATATACTCTTAAGGTACGCCGCTTTCAAAATTCTTCTCTTGTTTTTCTTTATTATTTCCTAGTAGAAAAAAACATGTAACATGAAGTCTAATCTCCTAATCATTTTGAAGAAAGCAAAGTGGTAGCGATAGTAGTTTACAATGATCTAGCTCCTAAAAATCTCCCATACTACTCTGTGTCTGTGAGCCTGCATGTTGAATATGTGTAGAATCCTGCATTACTTGACCTGCTGAGACTGGCTTATTTCACTTAGACTAATTCATTCCAGGTCCATCCATATTCACTTCGGTGACAGGATTTCCTGCTTAAGTGCTTAATCCTAGGCATATTCAACTAAATTGGTGTCAAAACCTGAAATATTATTAACAAAATACCTTCAGGCACTGAGTTGGACAGTGCACAGTATAGTTTATGTTACTTTCATTATTTGATCATATTGTAGCTTCTTGTGTTTTCAGGATGTCATTCCTAGTTCTATGATGATAATTCTGAGGCATTGGAATGTCTAATGTTTTACTCAAAACAAGTAAACTCAACATACTCTAGAAATAAGGAAGATCTGGTATGCTCCCATCTGTGTGTGTGTGTGTGTGTGTGTGTGTGTGTGTGTGTGTGTGTGTATGTGTATGTGGGTTTTCTTATCCTTTATATTGTATATACAGTATGTAAACATAGACACAACTGAAAGAACAATAGAGACATTAGCACATACATGATTCTGACCACCAGTATTAATTTTTTTATTGCTCTGATAAAAACCTATGACTGAACAGTACTTAAAGAAGAAAGAGTTACAAAATCTGGGTTATAATTTGGTTTAAGACTGCAGAGGAATAGAATTTGTCTACATGAGGAAGGCATGACAGCAGAGAGGAATGGGGCAAATTCAAGAGGACTGATTATTATAATTTACTCACACAGGATGCAGAGTCAGGAGGAGGAGAGGGATACAGAAGGACAAAAGGACAGAAGGACAGAGAGACAGAGACAAAGAGACATATAGAGATAGAGAGGAGGAGAAAGATAATCTAGAGATAGAAACAGAGAAACAGAGATAAACAGAGTGAGAGACAGAGACAAAGAGAAGCAGATAGATCTGTGTGTGTGTGTGTGTGTGTGTGTGTGTGTGTGTGAGAGAGAGAGAGAGAGAGAGAGAGAGAGAGAGAGCGCACAGACATTTCTTATTTAAAGCATTACATCCCCTAAAGTAGAATAGTCTCAGTTGGCAAAAGAAAGACTCAACTCTACAGATTCAAGTCCACAGAAAATAAGGGAAGGGGGACAATGTTTGAAATGTAAACAAATAAAACAACCAAAAATATTTTTAGATTCCTTTTCTAATTTACGTCTCAAGTTAGACAAAAACTGGGTTTCAAAGGAATAAAAATTCAGACTTTAAAAAAAAATATATTCTTCAAATACACATGGGTCTAGCTAGTGTAGGTCAGCAAAGATAATGTATAGACACCTCTTGAAGCTGTGCCAGTAATGCGCAAATGCCCCAAAGTGAATAGAGCAGGTGACAAGTAGATCTAGATGCTGTCATTTTCTGAAACCAGATTCTGCCCCTCCTGCTTCATTCTGTGTAATTACATCTGAGCACTCATGCTCATATCCTGAATCTCTATTCTTCCTAAGTCCACAGTATGACCTCATGCCAACTAAGTGTCTTTATTCTGTATTATTCAGAGGCACACCCTATTCTGGTCACAAAAGTCTCCTTAGAGGTCCTGGGACATGCCTAGTCCTGACCAAGGCACTACATGTTCCTCTTGATTTGATAGAATGTTCCTCTTTCTTGTGACAGCTAATCACTGACTTGTAAGTCAATGTTTGGATTAGGAACCAGGGTGCATGTGCTATTTAATTCTATTGCAAAAAGCCTAAAATGCAGATAAAATTTTTACAATAATCTCTTAGCTCCCAAAGAGAAAACAATACTTCATACTTATAGACCTGGAAAGGCTAATCAATTTACCTATAGGAAAACAAAATGTCAGACAGAGTTGGGTTTTAAGTCAGAGCTGTTAGTTTGGAACCAGCATTTGATGATAGAGTTTACAGCTGATATTCTGTCTTGTCCAGTAGCTTCTTACACATGAACAACGAGTAATGTGTGCATACCGAATTTTATCAGAGGCTGTACTTAGAGAAATTACAGTAGTCTTTAATGTAGTTAAAGAGTAAGAATACTTATCACTGACAAAAAGAATAAAGTGGAAGACGTTTCAGAGATTGTGTTGTTTGGAGTAGGACCTTAAACTTCACTGTATAAGAGCTACTGTTGTTTTCCTGGCCAAAGTGATTAGGCGGTCGGGGCGAGAGAGGTTTTTAGGGTATTATATGCTATAAGGGAATGAGGTTGGGAATCAAGGCAGATGTTTTGAGCACAGTATTTAAAAGCCATTCAGAGATCTTTTCCAACAAAGAGCAATCGGATGTGGGGGATGGGGTAGGTGCTGAAGAAGGGAAAGATATGATCCAATTTGTGTTTTCAGGAAACTCCCTCAAATCATTGTGAAGGTCAGATTAGAGGAGATTCAGCTTGTGGGCAAAGACCCCAGAGAGGATTTCTTGTGAAATAGAGTAGTCAGTCATTGTGACATAGAGAAAAGACAATATTGCCGAATTAGAATTGAAAAGATTTAGTGTCCTGGCAGTAATAGAGACAAACAAGCAATAACAAGAAAATAAACCAAAATTTTATTTATTTAAAGCCCAGAATTACCTGGAGATAGCCATGAGGTTGAGAAATAATTGAAACCTACATGTTAGGAAACATTTCAAAATAGCTACATTCAATGTGAAATATGAAGTTAAGGAGAAAGGCAATAGGATTCTGGTATATCACTGAACCCACCAGCGAGGCAGAAATTCCACTGGAGAATAAGAGCACGGAGTTGGAGCATACAGTGTCATCCATTGATCATTCAAGAGTGGCACTCATATTATGGGAGGAGTATGAACTCTAAATTCTAGCTTTAACATTTAGTAGCAGTGGCTCTTAAATACATGTAACTGAAAACCCTGATTTACCAAAATTACTTTCAAACAAACACAGCAACACAAAGCCCCCCAAAACAAAAGCAGAGTTTGTCACAGCCTTCATTTTACTGTTGAATGTTAAAAGGGTCTGGAAGTGAGCGAGCAATCTTCTGAAGTTCTCTGTGAAGAGATGATGATGATGATGATGGTAGTGGGGACTGTAGAACAACCTATCCTTTAGTTTAACTCTGAAATCGGACATCACTTCAAAGGTTTTCTTTACTAACATTTATTGAGCACATGGCAGGGAATGTGCCATAATTCTTGCCACCAAAATTAGCCTACTAAACATCAGTCTTCCTGCAGATATGCATCTTCTTTATGTAACAAGTCCAAGATGGACTTTGAATCTTCAGATGGTTCTTTATATTTTTCCTAAAAGAAAATGGACTAACTTAAGGAACTATTATTCTATGCTGCTGATCTGTATGCCGTATGAGCTTCAAAGACTCAAGAAGTTTCTAGGACATAGACCTAAATTATCATGAGTGCTGCTGGATCCTAGGAGACAGAGGCAGCAAAGTTATTATGGATGAATTTTCCAGAATATTGCTGAATCTAAAATTAAATGTAAATGTTAACAATTAAAAATAAGCTCAGTTTTGTGAAGGTTGGTCACTGTGGTGAACTGTGGTGAACTATGGCTGTGGTCAGGGATTGGTAGAAGTTATTGTCCTAGGTAAGTTTCTATGGCTGTGAAAAATACCACAAGAACAAATGGGTACTGAAGGGTTAATTTCACTTTACAGCTGTTAGTCCATTAGGAATTCCACTGGAATAATGAATGGAAAGCAGAGCCAATACTCAAGGCAGGGAGAAAAGATTAGGCCATGCAAGAATGATGCTTAATGTCTAGGTCCAATGGCTTGCTCAGCCAACTTTCTTATCCCTCTTAGGACCACGTGTAGACTTGGACTACCACATTGAGCATCAAATGAAAAGGCTCACAGGATGGGGTGGGGGGGAGAAAAGGCTCACAGACTTACTTAAAGGCCAATTTGATGGAGATATTTTAAAAATTCAAGTTTTTTCTTTCCAGATAACCCTGACCTATGTCAACTTGATTAAAGTTAACAGCAAAAACAACAACAATAATAATAAACCCGAACAAGATGGACATGACAACATTCTAGAAGGGCTTTCTGGAGTTGAATGAAGAATTGTGCAGATAGGAGAGTGGCATTTAAATGTTCAGTATCGCTACCTTTATCCTACCTCATAAGTAATGTCTTCAGGACTCCAAGAGTACAATATGTAATCTTATAATTCACTAGTTATGTCTCATAAAAAATTCTCTTTATTATATAGTTAATGTTTCATGGATTTTTCCATGTATTTCTTTGACAGTCTCAACTGATCTTTCCATTAATGCTAAGAGACAAAAGGCCAGAAATTATCTGCCTTTGACAAACAAAGAAACTGAGGTTTAGGCATCAGTGTATTATTTCAAGGCACTGAGCATTGGTAATACAAGTAGAAGACAAATAAATTTCTAGACTCCTGAGCTTGTAATAATTCATACAGAACAGATTTTATTTTCATTTTTGAGGAAGCAGAGAAGCCATGCTTGGGCTCATTAACCTCATAACATACTGTTCTGGGCTAGCTTTTCCTATGTCAGCAAAGTAGGTGAGCAGGCAGTAGAGGAAGAAGGCAGGTGGACTCCCCTTCCCTCCTCTGTGAATATGCCCCAAGTAAACCTCAAATACTGCCTGGAATGATATTTTTGTTCATGAAAAAAATGTCTAAAAGGAGATCTTAAATGCAAAATTTCTGGAAAACCTAAGGCAATTCTAATATTGGTTTTATTTTTTCTTTATTCCCCCCTCTCTCTCTTTCTCTCTCTCTCTCTCTCTCTCTCTCTCTCTCTCTCTCTCTCTCTCTCTCACACACACACACACACACACACACACACACACACACACATAGATGAAATCAATACATCTATTAAGTCTGATGTGTGAAAGAGACATTCACTCAGAAAACAAAAACCAAGGCTGCTTGGAGAAAGGACAGGAAAGAAAAGCCAAAAGGAAATGAACAGGAGCTATTATTGAATCCAGGAGAAATCATAACTTTGAGGAGGGCAGGGATTGTAACTAGAAGTTCCCACAGGAAATCAAATCCCTGTTCTCCTAGCTGGCACAAGACTTTTATCCTTGATATATTTTACATTCCTTGAGGGCTCTCTTGGCCTGATGCCCTATGACCTTCCATCTAACAAACAGTAGTGAAACAATTTCCTATGGTATTGAGAAGAAAGCAATAATAGGAGGAGTCTGGTGCAGGGTGTTTGAAGGAAGTTCCACTCAGCTCTGTGCCCAGGAAGGTGACATGAGGGCACGGGCTTCACAGTAGCTTGATTGTCCCTCACTCTCACGAACACTAGCCTTCAGTCTCACATCCCGCACTCTCTGGAAATGCAACATGCTTTGCAACAAGATAGGAGGTTATCACAGACATAATTCCAAAATTTTCTTGTCTGAACTTAAAGTTGTTTTCTCTTTTTTAGAGAGGATTAATCTAATTCTTTGCAGGCAATGCCATAGTGCATAGAACATCCAGCAAGGAGGATGGGCAGGAAGTCTTTGAGGTGGAACTCCTGGACCTTGAAACTTGCTCATTCTGTAGAAGGACAGCAAGATCTTCAGGCGTCCCTCAGGCAAGCGATTAAAATGAAGCTTTGGGCATGAACAGTCCCTAGGATACAGAACTCTTTTGCTCAGATCTTTATACTTTGTATCTCTTTGCCTTGGGGACAAATAACTTGGTAATCTTTAATGATCTCTGAGGACTTTTAAGCCAGTATTATAATATCAACAAATAGTGGCCTGAATCGTTAATTGAAAAAAAAATAATATCGTATATCATCATTCTAGCCGGGTAAACTTATCAAAGATATAAATTGTTTAAAACTTAATCAAAGTATTTCTAACAACACACACACGTTACTGAAGACGTTAGAGCTCAAACAGAAGCAAAATAGAATGCTTCTCTTGGTTTCGTGTGTTGCTATTACAGAAAAGGAGTTAGATATACATAAACACATTTAGTAAAGTACCATAAGTGATATGTATTATGATTACCATTGAAACAGTCTTATGATGTGGTGGCTGAGAACATCAATTCCAAATATTGACATGTATAAACATATTTTTTTGTTGTTTTTTCAAGACAGGGTTTCTCTGTGTAGCCCTGGCTGTCCTGGAACTCACTTTGTAGACCAGGCTGGCATTGAACTCAGAAATCGGCTTGCCTCTGCCTCCCAAGTGCTGGGATTAAAGGCGTGCGCCACCATGCCCGGCATGTATAAACATTTTGAATGTTTTAAAAAATTATGAGTGGCTCCTTTATGAATTGCAACCCCTCAGGAAGAACAATAGTATCAATCAACCAGATCCCCCAGAACTCCCAGGAATTAAACCACCAACCAAAGAGTACACATAGGGGCACACATGGCTCCAGCTGCATATGTAGCAGAGGATGGCTATCAATGGGAGTGGAGACCCTTGGTCCTGTGGAGGCTCCATTACCCAGCATAGGGCAATGGTAGGGTGCTGAGGAAGGAGTGGGAGGCAGGTGGGGAGCACCATCATAGAGGCAGGGGAGGAGGGTGGAGAGAGGGGGTTTGTGGTGGGGATTAACATTTGAAATGTAAATAAAATAACCAATAAAAGTGGGGGAAAACGAAAACTGGTACCAATATTAGAAAAAAAAAAACATCAGACAGACATGAAGAATGGCAAATCGATAAATAAATGTGACCAGAATTCAGGGCAGATGAGGCAAAAAGTTTGGGGAGAAGGCTGAAAAAATGGTTAATTAGCTCTCAAATTGAAGCCAAGCATTTGATATTTACTCCAAACAATAGGAAAGGAATGTCTGACAACAGAGGGTTGGCTGGTACAACACTTATTGGTTGGTAGAAGAAATCAATAAGATGGCCATCAAAGGGGCACAGTTAAGGGGTCAATACTGAGTAGAAATTGAAAATTGAAATGATTCTATCAGGAGACATTGTGGGGACAATGCACACCCTAAAAGTTCCTTGTAAGCCAAACAAATATAACCAGTGGACTCAGATGCGGTGATGTGCATGCATAGAACTCAGCGTGTGAGGAATGAAACTGCATTCCAAGGTAAGGAACTAGAATGGTAGCCCACCATTAGGTCACCCATTCTAGAAGCTCCCTTAGGCTGTGTGCGTATGTACCAGCCTGTGGGATATGAATGGAACATGACTAAATTAATAACAAATTGTGCATTTGATCCTTTATGTAAATCTCTGAGTCTCAATATTCCTAAACTTAAACCCTCACAAAATGATGTCTGAAGTTTAAATTTCTTACGTAACTCCCTTGTATGCCAGATTCTTCTAAAACAGAAATGAAGGATGTTTGATAGGGTAATTGCCACTAAAAGTGACACTGAGATATGTGCTTATGATATTTGATTTGTCACCTGCTTCTATAACTCAGAAACAGAGAGGTTTACACACACTTCCAAGTGTTAGTGAAACAAGTCTCAGATTCATCTTTATATTTCTAATTTTGATGTTAACTTTTATGATCAGACATATTTTATAATAAAAAAACCCACCATCCTTAGAATCAATATTCTGTTTACAACATTAGTTGAACACATAATAAAAGTAACCATTAAATAAAGTAATAGATTAAGCAGTGTATAAATAACCATCTTAAAGCTGTAGGTAAGTAATTGATCATGGCATCAATCACTCTTACCATTTTGAAGATACTCTAAGTCCTCTAAAATGATTGCAGTTCTCATAAAGCCCCAAATAAAAATAATAACAATGCATGACTTTCAAGATGTTTATTACTCACAATTCTCAAGGAATGTATTAGATGCAAAGAGCTATATCATCCAGGTTTCATCAACCCTTTGACCTGTGACCCTATTGTCCTGCTCTGGAGAATATCTGCTGCATCAGAGATTTTGGAATAATTCAATTTAATACATACAAAATAAATATGTACATGGCATATTTCTTGGGATTAGCTTCTGACTTTTCTACCTACAGAAATCATCAAAACATAGGTATGAAAACAATCTCATCATAGCCAATGACCCAACATCATAGCTTTGACATTTTGGATGAATACAGTGAAGTCCGTGAGCCACATTTTTAAATATGTAACCAATCATCAAATAAATAACTAACAAAAGACAAAAATGCCAATTATCTTTCATTTTAAGAAAAAATTCTTGAGCTGGTAGCTCTTTAGGAGTTAGCTCAGTTGGTAGGGTGCTTTAAGAACCCAACTTCAGAAGAAAATATGGTCAGCATCAGCTTGTAATTCCTGGTCTTGCTAAGTACAGATGAGTTGTCCCTGGGGCTTTTTCATTAGTGTGTCTATTAGTACCAGGTGAATGAGATATCATTTCTCTCTTTCCAAAAAACGGGGAACGGTAGGATCTGAAGAATGCCACATCAGGTTTCCCTCTTGTCTCCACATACATGCTTACACAAGTATATGCACACAACACTTACATGTGTACACACATACACATATAAATCTCATATATATATATATGAGAAATATATATGAGAAATATATATGAGAATATATACACACACATATCTACACATATATATGCATATATGTATGCATTATATACATATATATATACACATATATGAGAATACACACACACATATATTATATATAAGTGTGTGTTTATATTATATAATTCCTTATTTTTCTTTTAGATATTCTTACATTTATGGTGGCTTCACAATTTCAAATATATCTCATAAAATTGACACATATAGTCTCTAAACATTCTTCAGAATGAAGGTTCACACCCATTCAAACTATATACATGACACTAAATGTCTGAAGATATCTCCATGACTGATTAAATTTTTATCTTTCTACCCAGGTACTTAGAACTTGTTGGTTTAAAATGGATAATATTCAAATCTCATTACCATCTTCCTTACTGAATAATCATCACTGGGCTTCTAAGGGAGTGATAGAAACATATTTTTATTTCAGTCACTTCATTCTGTTATCCAATTGCTTTATCTTGTATATGCTGCCTCTTTGTATCTTAGAGACATCACTGCCCTGAGGTAGAGTGTGCAGTTGTCAAGATGGATAAGAGAACACCGGTTACCATGATGGTCACATGGCTACCATCTAATGATACACAAGTCCATGAAGATCAACATGTCCCACTCTCTTTCATAGGATATACATAGGATATAAAACTCTTTTCTGGGAAGGAGAGAAGAATAGTATATAGCTAAGGCATGCAGTCTTTTCCAAACAATCACATTCATTTCTATGGTAAGTCTGATGGGATGGTAAAATGTGGAAATCAAAGGTTTAAAAAAAAAAAAAAAACATGCTCCATTTTCTTTTGTTTGTTTTGACTTTTTGTTTTGTTTATGTTTTTGCTTTTGTATTGAGACTCTATGTAATCTGGTCTGACCAGGTTGGTCTTAAACTCTCAGAGATCCACCTGCCTTTGCCTCATGAATGCTGGGATTAAAGGCATGCACCACGATTTTTTTAAGTTTCATTTTTAAAATGGAGACTTAGGAAGAAGACCATTTTCAGATGTAATCTCTTGACCTCGGACCATAATTGTGAACCAAACTAAAACATTTTTCTTTATAATGTGCACAGTCTTTGGTATTATTAGCAACAGCACCAACAACAATAATGGATTAGGATGCTGGGTCATTCCCTGGTAAGCATCCTCTTTAATGGATTTATGAAATGTGTGGATGAATTACTATCCCAATCATTTTCCAGAGCAAAGTTAGAATATTGAGTCAGGGCATCAATTCACTGAACCCATTTTCTGCTATCATATTAAATAATGTCATGCTCCACACCATTTTCAATTTCTATATATTCTTTGTTAGAAGAGTCTATTTATTATGTGTATTTGAATAACCTAGTGGAATAGAAAAATAAAGTGTCTTATGTCATACAGAATATTTCAGCAGTATGCCAGGATTTTTATCTCACCTAACACAGACAAAAGTCAAATGTACACATTTAACTTTGCCTAATAAATATGATTACTTCATTGCTAAGGAGACTAATAAAAGAAAATCTACTCATAGAAATCGTGCTCCAGGGATGTAGATAGAAAGGAGTTCTGACCTAATGAGGGTGCGGTGTTTGTTCTGTGTCTCAAAATCATTCAACAGCTGAATGTCTGTGTAACCAGACATGAAAATGAATAAATAAAAATAAAATAACAAAAAACCAGACTCAACAAATACTAAAAGCTATTATTCATTGATTTATTAACAACAGAAGCAGAGCAGTCGCGGTTGCTCATGGAACTGTGCCTGGTCCCCTGGACTCACTGGGTAGTTCAATGGCATCTAGGAGAATTGCAGTCTTTCAAGCTTACCTTCGTCTTCTGTCCCTGTCAGAAGTTTCAAATACTTAGTGAGTCCCTAGCAACTTATTTCAGGACAGAAAGCAAACACTTTTTTTTTCCCACACAGACAGAGAACAAGCCCCAGCACCTTTCCAGAACATAACATGCCTATATAAATAACCAAATGTAGCTTCTGTTTTCTCAAAATAGATGACTTGCTAAGGTGCATATTTATTATACAGACACAGAAGGCAAAAGCAAGTGTAAAGTATAGTACGCCTCATTATTTATTATGCCTAAGAAAGTCTTGATTGGGGGCCTCAATTATTTCTTTTTCCTGGGAATAACAAAAACCTTCTTGGACAACCCAAACACTTTGTAAGGGTATTGTCTCCATCTTGACTGTCTTTTCCAGGAAAAAGCTCCCTAGTCCTTTTGAGATCTTTGCAAAAGGCTTCCCCCTCCCCCACCACCAATAAAGCACAAGAAGCCATTGCTCATTTTTCTCTTGTGTTCAGAGAGGACTTCAGGAGAGTCTTTTATAGGAAATTGGGTGCACAATCACAGAAACAATTCTGTCAGAACACAAACGCTGACAAGAGTCATTCTGGTGGAGGTCTTTTGAAAAAAAAACTTTCCATTTGGCATGTGTGAGGCGATTAGGGATGATTGCCTCTCTATCTGTGGAGTCCGACCTTAAACTGTCTTGCAGTTGAACCAAGATTCTATGGTTGGTGATTTTTTTTTTTTTTTTTTTTTTTTTTTTTTTTTTTTTTTTTTTTTTTTTTTTTTTTTTTTTTTTTTTTTTTTTTTTTTTTTTTTTTTTTTTTTTTTTTTTTTTGCTTTGCTGTTGGGGGAAGGGAGAGCAGTTTAAGAAGCGAAGGCCAAATGGCCATTTGGTGCAGGTATTGTGTCCTTCCTGTGATTGTTTTTCCCTCCCTAATGGGAGTTCTTTCTGAGCAAACTAAGGGGAGCTACCCCAAGTTGTTCTACAGGTACCACACCTCAACTTAGCTCTTGGGGTACAGAGCGGGATACAAAGAACTGCAAGTATGTTGCTATTGTTTTAATTGAAAAATTAAATTCATAAAGAATGATCTTATTCTAATACAATGACAGATCTTGGGATAAAATCAGTTCATTTAATTTTGTATAGTTAATATTTCTGTGTTCTTTTGTGACCACAAATAATTGAAGTCAGGTTAACATTCCCTTCATTGACCACATGTGTCCCCTACTGTGGTGAGAAATGGATTTCTATTTTGTACTCAGTATTAGTCAGAAGTATACACTGTTCTGGTCTACTAAGTTGAATTTTGCTCACCACCCACATACCCCAAACCACAGAGTAAGCTAAAACTTCTATCCAGGATGAAAGGGTTTTCCAGTAATTTGTTAAGGCTTTTCTTAGATTTCTTTTTCTTATGAAAGAAAAGAATACTGAAGCAGAGAGGGAATTACAATGTTTCAGGGAGAGAAGGACAAATAAAAATGCTTGAAGCCATGTGAGGCTGCATATGGTTATTGTTCTAAACTTGGCAGAACAGCCTGTGGGTGTTAAGGGCAGCAAGAGAATTCATTATGTCTGGCAAAGGAAGGAATAATTCATTGTCTCTTAGAACTTATGTTGTGAGTGTGTATGTGTATGAATGTGTATGTGTATGAAAAAAAGAGAGTGTATATATGAATGATTTCATGCACATAAAAAATGGTCTCTTTGGTAATAGAAAAGGTGACACATTTGTTGATGCTATAACCCACTCAATGGAGCTGACTCAGGTTTTCTACCAATGTTCTCATTGTCTGCTCTGATGTGTCATCACAAGTAGTCATCTAATGTATGTTGAATATTTAACATAAAGCAACAGTATGATGAATATCTAATTTATGGAAACTTTAAGTGGTAACTCTTGGTATTTGAATTTGTATTGATATTTATATTTCTGAATTTGTGGTCCTCTTCGAGGCATATGTTTTCTTTGCTTATGATTTCCAAATTCAATCTTTTATAAAGTAGAAAGAGTAAACTTTGCATAGATGGTCTTTTTTGATACAGAACTATATAATTTTGATTCCGATGCATTTAAGCATGCCAGGAAAGCAATTCTGCTGGCATCCAAACCATGATTCTGGAGAGTATTTGTGCTAGAAGCAAGAAACTGAGAGTAGAAAGGCAAGAACACAGAATCATTTCCTTCCTTTGGTATGCATACATTTGGATACTTCATCAATATCTTGGGTCTTATCTGTTGCACATATCCAAGCAAATTCCAGGTTAAAGACACTGTACTTGAATGTGTTTAAAGTATCTAAAGAAAATATGGCCAGCCCCTGAGGTTTGAATTCCTGTGACTTACCGATAGTGTCTGAAGTTGGGTTTTGATGGTTTTCTAGGATCCTGGTGCACTGGTTGTTGACAAAGAGCCTAGTTTCTTTACAAAAATAAGCCAGAGGGGTAGGGTCCTTATCTTGATGGTTCTCTTCTTTCAGGAAAGTTTCATTTTTTTATAACCGTTATTTGCTAACTTGGGAGATATATTACAACAATCAGTATACACAGCAGGAAGGAATAAGAACAAATTGCTATAAATGAGAGTGTTCTCACTAAAATAAAAAAGAGAATTAGAAAATTTGGAACTTGTATGGACCGATAGATACTTTGAGGGTTGATTGGATCTTTAGCCACTGCTGGAGTGACAGATGTATGTGGAATATTTACATTCTATGTGACATTGACAAGATCCATAAAGGCCAAGTGGAGGTGACTAGAGAGGCATACAATTTGGGAAGCACTGATGTTTAGCCTGATAACTTCACTTGCTATGTCAATTCAAAGTACAACTGGCAAGAAAAATGTTGAGGACTTGAAGAGAGCTGCAGTTGGGGGTTTGTCCATCCTCTATAGTATCAAAGGCTTCCCTGGTAATGACTCTAAGTTCAATGCAGAAGTACATAATTGGTCAGAATATTGCAGGGAACATCTGTTACTTTAACCGAGGAAGATGAAGGTGCTCATGAGAAACTGTTGTCTTATTACATATAGAATAACATAAGTCTGCACACTGAATTGTGATGGAGAAAGGAGATGTGTAAGAAAGCTCATGCTACATTTTAACAGAATCCATGATAAGAATCCCACAAGACAAGTTAAGAAAAGGAAGAACTGTACCAAATGTGCATTTGTCATGTTCATTTGGCTCTCTATAGCCACCTTCAAAATTCTGTGATTGTCACTGCTCATAGCAAGTGCTTTTTCCCCTGACATTTCCAGCCCTCTATTTCCCATTTTTGAAAGTGTTGTTTGTTATGCTGTCTATTGCTACATGACACATGCTACTGGTAATCAGTAGCTGATAATCAACAAACACCTAATCAAATCATAGATTTTGAGGCCAAAATTGGAAGAAGCTTAGCTAATCTTCAGGTCAGAGATTTTCCTGAGCTTCTGGTCAAGATGTTGTCCTGGCCTATCTTCAGATCAGATGAAGGCTCAAATGGTATCCTTGGATCTAGTATCCATGTGGCTCATTTCATTTGCTGGTCAATCAGTGTCATGTAATTGTGGTTCTGCTTTCCGTCTTGCCACCAGAGTGTGGGAACTCCGCTCAGGCAGAAGAAATGCTAGACATTAGACTGCATTTTAACCTCTTCAGCCATCGGGTGCTGGGCTTGTAGGAAGTGCCAATAAATCACTCAGAGGGTGGAGAAATGCAGCCTAGGATGGATCCCCAGCCCAAGTGAGAAATGGCACAGGCTGAGGCCAAAGTATCAGGCATTCTCTAACTCCCAGGTATCCAGTCACTGCTGGAAACCAAGTAGAGTCCAGAAGGGAGGGGTGCTACAGGCTAAGGATGTTGAGCTTAGATCAGCAGTAGTTCTTGATGAAAAGGGTAGTCCTTGCTTGTCCATACTGTTTATTGATTGTTCCTTGTGGAAAATGAGTACATACCACTTCCTCAGGGTGGACCAGAAATTAGATACATTTGCAGGAAGGATTGTCCAATAAGGGAAGCTTATTGGCTAAACCCTCAGGGTCCAGCTACATACTTCATTAACATGGAGAACAATGTGTTCTGTGCTACATGACCACTAGTTATGCTTTATACTTGGGGAGCTGTGGTCATGTGGTCCAGACCACGAAACTGGTTGAGGATAAGTGAAATGCCTATTCTCATGCATAAAGTGCTGGGATTTCTGAACCCACTCAACCTTACCTGGTTTCCTGGTATGGATGGTTCACTGCCCCACAAATAATTGGGATAATCTCAATTCCTCCATACATAGTACTGGCTAATGGATGCACTCTTATTCTTACGAGGTCCTGTGAAATGTCCTTTATGGGGGAAAAATAACAGATGCAAAGGAGTAAGGAAGAAGCAGAAGCCATGTTTAGAACATATTCAAAGCTACATAATCTTAATTGGAAAGAAGTTCACATTCAAATAAAGGGTGATTACACTTTACTTTTGAAAGAGAGGTGTGTTAAAAATCTGTAGACTCATTTTAAAGTTGAGATAGATATCATTCTGCCAATCTCCATTGTTTTCACCGAGGGAGCTCCTGGAGACTTTTGTTTTTGTTTGTTTTTGTTTTGATTTGGTTTTTATACCTATATCAGATCCTCAAAATATGTTGCTTCTTTATTTAGCTCTCCTATTCTATATTACCTTTCTGGAACATCTTCATAATGTACCAGGTAATTTTAAGGAAATCTAACCATGTCATCTTCTGTTTAACATTCATACTCTATTCATTTTAATACAACACAGGCCCAAGTAATTTAACTTCATATGGGCAGCTCTTTCTGCCTCAAACTAATAATTAGATTGGAATTTCTTCTTTCTTTTCTTTAAATTATACAGAAAATTTGTAATTCCTTGAATAATAGTATCTCAGATACTATTAACCTCAGTGTGTCATGGGTCAGAATACTTTTTCTGTGGAAGCACATGGAAAAATATACTTAATCAGTCCTTCTGTTATAACTGTTAAAAATTTCTACATATAAGAGAGAATTTAACCATCCCAGTGGATAAATAGGGTCCTAACATACAAGTCCTGAGTCACAGAGACACAGGTATTATATAGTATATACTACCAAACCCAATTTGAGAAAATAACACAACATGTCATATGAAGAATGGTGGAAAAAAACAGTCATAGAAAGCATATGGTTAACATAGTAGCCAGTATCGAATACTGAGAGAAGCCAGCTGACAACTAAAGGGAAGAAGATTCATTTTGGCTCACAGTTTCAAGATGGCTCTGTCCATGATCTGTGCCCTCCATTGCTTTTGGAGCATGAGCTATGGATAGTCATGGCAACTGACATGGAGGAACTCATCTTCTGATGGACATGAAGCATATTGAAAATGCATGAACTACAGGATATTATCCTTTGACGTTTCCTTTGCTCCCAACCTATTGTATGATGACTCTACGATAAAGTCTCCCAACCCCTAATAGTTTCTGTGTGTCCTTCACACACAGAGAGAGTGTTGTCTTACTAATCTCCTGGATGGTTTTTCAGGTAGTAAATATAAGAGTCAAGATAAAATATCACAGATATTATATACTAAATGATCATATGGTTGCCGCAAGCTTTCCCTATGTCTTTTTTCCATTAAAATTAGATAACAAGGTTCACTTCATATAGTTCCTTTGTACAGCTCTAGAAGTTGAGTATCCTATATACCACACAGATCTCCAGTACATGATTATACTTCCAGCCCCATTTTAGACTTCTCCTTTAATATATAGAGTCTACTTTTTGAGCCATGAGTATAACCCATTCCTTGGATGTTGCATCATTGGCTAGCTGCAAACTTAGCACTTTAGAGCAATGACAAGTATTCTTCCCTTACTAATGCACACTTTGGCTCAATGAGAACTGCTTTGATTTTTTTCCAGTAAATATCAGCTAAGATAAGAGTATTCCCAAGACTAGAATAGGTAATAAGAAAGCCTTCACTCAGTGACGAACTACGTGCATGGCATGGATGAAATTCTGGGTTTGACGCCAGGCAAGGGGCAGGGAGGGGAGTGGAGAGAGAGAGAGAGAGAGAGAGAGAGAGAGAGAGAGAGAGAGAGAACAGAGTTCACCTTCTTATCTGATTCTTTATGTTTGCATTTAGCTGGAAGGTTCAAACATCTGAATCTAGACTCATACATGATCTCATTATGAGGTTATTTGTCTCATAGCATGGCTGTTGGGTTCTCAGTGTTAACATTTGGAGAGAGAAGCACTTCTGTACAAAGAGCTCAGGCAATAATTTGCTTAAATTCTAAACTATGATATATTGTGTTACTCTTGTAAATCACAAAAAAGCAATCATGTTTAACTGAACAGGTGGCAGTTTTCTCTCCCAATAAAGAAGCTGGGCCAAGACAGTTAACTGTCAGGTTCAACAAATTGCATTATTGACACAGTGCAGAAGAAAGTAAAATTAATTTTAGGGTGATTATAACTATTAGGGGTCATGTTAATTTTGTAAGAAATGATAATAGTGCTAATGAATACATATTTCAGTACATTATTTATCGCTCATTCATCTACAGGTAAGGCCAAACTCTGCATACAGGATCAAGTGCCTAAAGAAAGATGATTAATCTAAAATGTACTTCAGAAGACTTTGTACTCATGATCACAGTGAACTATATATTCCAATCAACATACTTCCTAGGAATAAGGAGAATGATTCTCAGATGACATTGGGAATTCATACTGTCAGCAAGTGAATGTGGAGGTAGACACAAAAGATCTCGAACATTTGAAAATGTATGAGTGTATGAGGCAGAGGCTTCGAAACAGAAAGATGGATACATAGGCAGGTAGGTAAATATATTGATATAGATAGGTATATATATATATATATATATATATATATATATATATATATATATATATATATATATATATATATATATATATATATATATATATATATATATATATATATATATATATATATATATATATATATATATATATATATATATATATATATACACATAGGTAGATAGATACATACATACATATATAGATACATAGATAGATAGATACATACATACATATATAGATACATAGATATGTAGATACATAGATACACACATAGATGAATAGATAGACAGATAGCTAAGATAGATGCTATATAAATATAATAAATAGATACATAGATGATAGATAGATAGATAGATAGATAGATGATAGAACAGTTATCTCCTGTTTCCCAAATTCCAATATGACTCCAAATATTTTCAATACCAACTTTAATTCTAATCTCCTAAGTGCATGAAATTAATTTCCCTCTTTTGCTCGAACTATTTTCACTGAGTTTGCAACTATATATCCTGGTTAAATTAATGGTGAATTAGATTAAGATATAGATAAATGCTGCATATATCTTTTTATTTGGAGACAAGAATGTGCCAGGAATGTGATTATGTTGTAAGCACATATAAAGGGCACATTATACACACAAAGTAAAATTACTTCATTTTTGTATTAATCCATTTTCTGATATGTATTACTTAGCTAGCTGAGGCCCCAATGTATAAATTATATATATTCACACTAACCAATTAATGCCCAAACATTTGATTTATGCCACTAATAGAAACCAGCAAGCTATCAAAGGGGAGTTTAATTAGATGACATGAAATCATAAGAAGGTGTTGGTTACATTTTCTTATAAGCTTCATGCCCCAAACATACTGTGTGGATTCAAAGATCAAAGACATTCTTGTTTTTTTACTCAAATCCTTTAGTTCCCCCACAAAACATAGCTTTTAAATTGACAAGTGGTTTTCATTTAGAAACTTTAAAAAAATCTTTTAAAAATTGTTTCATATGAATTAAAGTAATAATTTTTCTCACTGAATTGAATGTTGTGGACTGGCAGCACCATGTTAGAGCAGAATTGCTGTTAGATAAATAAAGAGTAAACATTAACTTTGATGGTTTTGATCAGGAATTTTATAAATAAAAACCTGGGTGTCAAAAGGTGCATAAATATGTCTTTATATAGTTAGACACTTTTCCCAGGGAAAGAATATGTGTATGATTATGATGCTAATCTTTCAAAGACTTCCCTGTGTGTAGTCAAAAGTGCTAGGCATGTACAGGTGTGTCTAATTATAAAATTATATTTATTTAATATATTGAAATATAGCTACATGAAGCAAGTGAAATATTTATTGTTCCTAAATGGGTGACTCATAAGCTTAACACAAAATAAAAGCTAGATGGGTGACTGGTATCTATTATTCTCAAACTGAGTCTGTCTCGTCTAGACTATTGACCACGTCTGCATATACAGTGGTTAAATTATCCATGAAAACTCCAAAGTAGCCATTGAAATGGAGGCCTGGAATGCTTTAAAGTTTCCTGTTGCCCCACAGTGAGACTTGACTATGAAATCTTAGGAGTCTCTTTTCTCTGTTCTTCTTACCTCTTTACTCATTTTTAAATACTTCTTCCTTTCTGTAATCTGTTACACAGTTCTTATTACAGATATAAAATGTACATGCAATATTACATATCAGAATGTTTACATATGATACAAACTATATTAATTTTCTATTATATATAATATAATTCCTTACATACTTTCCTGTTCTGTGATACCTGGCGAGCTGACTTCTAGGTAGCAAAGTGTCACAGAGAGCTTCTGTGGTCCCCATGAGTTTGGCTGCTCCCAGAGGTCACCAGTTTTTCCCATTTCCTCCCCTCCACATTCCTAGGGATTTGAGTTTTGCTCTACCTCACAGTTGATTCTCTTTTCCTTTTCCTCAATTCAATCAGGAGCTTGTAGCTGAAATAATAATTTCTTCTCTCCAAACAAACAAACAAACAAACAAAAAACAAAAAAAACACCACCAGCCAAAAAAACTTAAGTGATAAATTATTGTGCAATACAAAGTGTTATTGAGAAAATAAATAAATAAAGCAAGAGATGATTTCTGTGCTTAAATTACTTTGAAAAAAAGCAAATGGTTTCTGCCTTGATTGAGGTTGTAAATGCATGGACGTGTCTGCAAGCCAGGGTTTCTGGTTTGAAATGCAAAACAGCAGTCACTGCAACATGTGCTTGTTATAAATATAAGTCAGAAAGCACACACTTGTGGGAGGTCTTAATTGTTTTTCTTTGCTGTGCGAATTAACGGTTTAGTAAGGGACCTGGGAGAGCAGGTGGGATTTCAGTGTACTGATTTTGAAAAGAACTTTGTTCCTGTGCTAAATTCAGTCATTATTAAAAAGGAAGCATGCTATCCATCAGTAGAAAGGCAAACTCCATCTTGTAATTAAAAAAAAAAATCAGTGTTTGGCATGTGTTGTATTTATGAGACTCTGAAACTTCTGGAAGATTTGAAGCAGAGCTCTTGGGATTCCTATAAGGCGACACACACCGTCTCTCTCTGCTTTCAGAGAATTGAAATGGATAGCATTGATCTAGAAGTTTAATACAATTCACACTGTCCTTTCTGTTAATACATATTGTAAAACGTATACATCTTGTTGTTATGTACATTTAAAAATGGCTGGGATACTTTGGGAACACTTCTCCAAATGTGAATAAGAAGTTTACCAGAGACAATGAAATTCCCATCGCAAAAGGCATAATTCCAAGCCACAGAAGACAAGTTCTCCAAAGCCTAACAAGTTGTCATGATTTGGAGAAAATGGTGTCAGTGCTAGGGGGAACCTTGGTAAATTCATTAGACAGTGAAGAAAGATAAACTACAGAAGAAAATAAGGAAGATTGAGAAGCAAAATATAGACCTTCAAGCAATTAGAGCCAGAAGCAAAGGCTGGAGGATGGACAAACTGATTTTACAGCATTACCCATTTTCTAAAACATCCTCAGAAATTCCTTCAATGGTCAATTGTATTAGGAGAGTACTTAATTACAGAGGTATCACAGATTACAGCACTTTCTAGAAATTTGACTTTGTTTAATTCAAGCTATCCAGTGAAATATACCAAAAAAGAAAAAAAAAATTCTCAGAACTGAATTCCATTTCCAACGACCACGCCCACATTAGGTTGCTTTTAAGCATCTTCAGGAGTTCAGTTATCTCTTTTGGCTTCCACAGCACTTGCGCGCGCGCGCACGTGCACACACACACACACACACACACACACACGTTAGGAAGTGCAGTTGGACTACACAGAGATTTGTAGCATCACAGTAACCCCTTCCAGTTTTCAGAACTGTCTATGGCTGCAATTGGAAGTGTTCATATTCTTTTCCTATCAAGCTTCCTAGCTGAGTTTACATGACCTCTGCTATGTCTTATTTCATACACTAAAGAGATATTAGGAGAGATTTCTCATGTTCGTTATAATTGTATTTTGATCTCTCCCTCACTCAAATGACTTCTTTAATCCATTCCTGGTTGAGACTGCTGCTATTTCACAATCCAAGGTGACATAATTCTTTACATGGCAATTTTCCTCTTATTGACCCACTTCATGTATAATTTATTTCCACATCCTTCACACCTATCTTCCCTCCCTGTAACTCCAGTGAAGCATCTAGGTCAATGATGTCCTTCGTACATTGCCTCCATCAAAATTTCCCACAGGGTTTGATAAATTTGTTCACTCTCTACAACTTGCTTCTGTGTTATCCATCAGATTGTCCACTTCCTAGTCATCTTGCTAAGATGAAGTGTGCCTGTTACATAAAGCCTTCCATGAATTCGTGCACACCACTTCACATCTGCTTGTTGATTGTTGATTTCTCATAAGTATGTGTGTCACCCTTAAAGAGCTCTGCTTGTCCTGCTTGTTGACATTTCCAATTTTTTTTAAAAAAATTATTTGGCATTTCAAATTTAGAATGTTCACAGTGAAGATCCTCATTTTACTTTGTTTCTGCATCAACAGTGATGGTGTCCACAAGGTATTTGGGTTTAAGCTCCCAAAATCATTTGTTTCAAATTCATTCCCCCTACACAAAACTTATGATGGTATTCTGTTAATAGAGTGATTGTTAAAACTATCCCTCTCTCCTTAATACCCCCTGAGAAAATCACAAGTTTAATGCTTAGAGCTAGACCTCATTGTTCTTAGGGGATCAACCAGCTTTTATTCCTTGGTTCTTAGATGAATACTAGTAAGAGGAGTTGTTCCCTTTTATTGTATAAGTTACTGAATTCTACAAATAATAACGAACACACTCAGACGTGATCCTATCCACAAAATCAATTGTGTGGCACATGGCTTGAGTCCTATTCCACTTTGATAGTAGGTGAGCCATTCTTTTTCCTATTTTTTTCCAAGCTCAGATTCTGTATTATAATAGCTATATGAGCTTCATGAACATATGGAATCTAACAATCCTCACTGCAATTTGCCTCTGAAGAGTTTGTCATTGGTATCCTTCCATGCATTACTTCTGAGTTTGGTAAACTGTTCTCTTGAACTTGTAGCAGCATGCGATCTTAATACAGTATTCTACCCAAAGTGGCATTGCCTGTTATATGGCTAATATTGTTTCTCTAGGGAGAAGTATAATAGGTCTGTTCTCCTTCTGTTTCAGCCCCAAGGTTCTAGAATGGCATGTATATACCTCCAGTGTGGGCTGAAAAGTTCATCTACAACTGTGACATATAAACCCAATGTTAGGAGATCGATAAGCCTTGAAAAAAAAAATCAATGGTCTTTGACAAGGTTTATTGTTTTTAAGCAAAGTCGAATAAAAGAGATATATGATATTATCCTGGAAAAAAGCTTCTTAAACATCAAACCAAGTTTATCAATTTACAACTGCAGCTCAGTGATTTGGGTTTTTACTTCCTAAAATAATAATTGGAGAGAAAAATTAGGCAAGACAGAGAGGGATCGTTTTCTGTCTGCTACAGTCTGTTGCTTGTGTGGCTAAGTCCCATGAGAATGAAAAAGATTATATCCTCTGTGGAAATTTAATCTGTATACTTCACTGTTTCAGAAAACCCATGAACTCCAAAGAAATAGTGCTTGAACTTTGAATGGGAAGTGATAGGCTTTCCACAGAAGTTTGGAATGTCTTTAAATTAGATCCATTCATTTGTAAGCACTTCTAGAACAGCAATGATCAGAGATGGCCATGGGATTGGATATCCCCGTGTTCTCCAAAATGCTATCTGAATCTATGCCTGTCTGCTGTAGGTGGAAGCTTCTTTAATGATGATCAAAAGGGCACTCACCTATGAGTATAGCAGAAAAACATTACAAATCATTTTATTGTACATTTTTTTAAAAAGCCAGTAATGTTTGGTCTAGGATTTGGGGCTATCTAGTCCTTGGGTTGTTACCCAAACAGTTTTGAATATGGGTTCCATCTCATAGAGTGTGCCTTAAGTGAAATCAGAGTTTGGTGGCTACTCCCACAAGTTTCATACCGCCATTGCCGTAGCATATCTTGAAGGCAGACAGACGGTAGGGCAAAGGCTGTGGCTGGGATGGTAGTTACCTATCTCATTTGATATTTTCTCTAAAGAATGCCTTTTCACACCACAGTCACTGGAATATCAAGATGAAGGCTCAATGTAGGCAGGAGCTTGACTCATGCTCAATGTGTGGTTGTTTTCCTCAGTAATGGGGCCCAGCTGTCAGTTTGAGAAGACAGACACATGGTCATAGACATCCAGGTTGTTTGGAGATTTCTATGAGAGCCTTTTGACCAACAACTCAATTCAAAGTAACCCAGACCTACCTATTAGAAGCCTCAAAATCTGGATTTTAGATCTTCACAAGTATTGTATTTAAAAAGCAGTTGTCAAGCTCAAATATTACATACTACTGAAAAAATATTATTCTATTATTCAAGAATAATAAAAGCATTGGAATGGGCCTTTCTGAAGGCTAAATCAACATATGTAAACTTCAGTGGAAGATTAATGCTGTTATACATAATATTATTTTATAAAGGAAAATACATTGGTTCCCATTTTAAGAGGTCTTTAAAAACATAACTTGTTCAAAAACGTGTCCAGGGCCATCTGTTTCAAGCCATCCCTGGCTGAACTGAAACCCAGAGCTGTCGAGTGAGCATATCCTTGGGGGAACAGAATAATTGTGTGGGTGAGGGAGGCAGTTTCTTACCTAGGCAATGGTTTAAACTTTGATTTTCTCTTCGTTCTCACTCAGGATTTATGCAGTACTTGATTTTGTCTGGCTTGTTGTACAGACATGTGGGTGTCTAGTTAGGACAGTTCATAACCTACTTCAAGGAACATTTCTTTGTTTACTCATGTAATTTAGGAAGAACAAGACACTGTTGTGGTTTTGAGGAGAAATCTCAAAAGCTTTAAAGAGAATGGGCATTATTCTCGGTTGCAGCATGATTTTATTTTTATGATATTGACAAGTAATTTCTTGTCCATGAGAAAAGTAAACAGAGCGTCCAAAATGGCCTCAGTTAAAACACACAGCTTGTGCACATTACTAGATTTTAATCTGTATCAGACTACAGTAGTGACTTCATGAACATATAATTACCAAGGTATGTAGTAGGGTGCATTATTCAACAAATGCCCTATTACTGAAAAAAATGAGATTAAATTATAGCATCAAATATTTTCACTAAAATGCCATCCCTACAAAGGATTTCATTATAATTAAAATGAAACTATGATTCACATACGGTAAAAAGAGAGGAAAGAAAAGGTGACTCAGTGTTTTTGATACTGCAGAGCCTTAGCACCAATGAGTACCTGACAAAATTCACACTCGAGGTTCTAAGTCGCATCACTCACTCAGTTTTGCAGAACTATGGTGTTAGAGCAGGGTCAAGCATTTTTGATGTAGCTAAGCCTCTTCCATCTGTGAGAGCAAGTTGTTATCCCAGTAATGTAACAAGACTGCTATATATAACAGGATGTGCTCTTCAGGCTGCTGGGAGGGTCTGTGAGCTGCTGATAATGATAGCTAGTGAGGGAAAGGTAGGATTCCTGGGGGCTCACAGGAATGGAACTGCTTGTTCCCAAATACTGAGTGACTCTCAGTGAATACTCATGAAGTCTCTGATGGCTTTTTTTTTTTCTTTCCAAACCAAACTCTGTCATATCTTATCTTTGAACTAGAGGAAACTTTGTAATCAAATTTTTAGAAAAAAATCTTGTGCTTCATATTCATATTCACACTTGAGGTCCTGGTGCCATGTTGGTCTCTTAACTTTAACAATCAATAATGTTGTGTATTAAATTCTTCTTTTTCTTTTCATTCTACTATTATGATGCTTCCACTTTTTAGTACTTTGAGAAAATCTTTATCTCGTACTTTATTTGACACACAGCTCTGCTCTTAATATTTAGTAACTTAAAGAAAACAAAGTGCCTTACAAATCATCGTCTTCATTTCTATTTCAGTGTGAGAATAGCTTGACTGTTAACTTCTGCTTAAAGAACTCATGAAACGGTTATGGAAATATAATCCAAATGAAGTGGGGTAGATTTTGCATAGAAAAAGATAATTAAGCTGACTTCAAATGTGATTAAAGATTCTGAAACATGTAATATATATATATATATATATATATATATATATATATATATATATATATATATATATNTACATATATCACTTTGACACAATGGTTTTTTTTCCAATCATTATTTTCAAATCTCAGCCAACATGGCAGTGAGTGGTGTCAAAGAGGTAGACTGATTAGTTCTTTGTCACTTTGGCTAAAGCTCAGGTCATCTGGGAAGAAAAAACCTAGTTAAGATCCCTCCATGAGATCTGTCTGTGGCCAAGCCTCTGGGGCATTTTCTTGGTTAAGGGCTGAAGCAAGAGAACCCAGAACACTGTGAGCATGTGTGGTGCTACCAGAGGGCGGGTAGGTCTAGGTTGTTTAATAAAGCAGATAGCACCTGAGAAAGCTTAAGGCAGGAAGCTGATAAACAGCTTTCCTGCCTCCAGGTTCCAGCCTTTGCTTGAGTTTCTGCTGACTTCACTTCAAGATTCACTGCAAAAATGTAAGTTTAAAGCATGTCTTCACACTATTAAGAAACGGTTTAGACAACACTCAAAATTTAGAATTTTCTACTACCCACTTCCCCCCTAAACAAACAAAATTTTGTGTTTTCAGGAAAGGTCCAGGAAACTTTGTCTGTTCTTGCCCAGTTTGGTCAGGTGAAAGAATATTTGGGTTCATAAATTCTCTAACTCTTGGAGATACCAAATGTAGATCTTCCATAACTGAGAAAGACTTTGAAGTTTTATTTTCACTCTTTCTTTCTATGAAAAGGAGAGAAATTTATTACGTGAAGTAAAATAAGAGCAGGCTATCAATAGTAGGAAGTCACTGAAAAAAGAATGTGTTATTAAATGACATTATATGGAGTGTTCTCTCTTATTTTATGCCCTACAATAAAAATATCTATGTCTGTCCTAATATAACTGTTAGAAATGGCATTGCTACCTCTCGATCTTTATTATACTGTTGGGGTAATGTCCCAACTATCAGCAAGTCTCTTGTTAGAAGAGTCCAAGAGAAAGCGTACACCTCCTATATTTACTAGTAACTAGCTACAAAACCTAGCTCATTGAGTGAAATAATATTTTCAAAATTATGGTCTCAGAGATATTAGTCTTTTAGTTTTTATATTTAAAATATTTTCTTGATAATTCTTTAATGATTTTTCTTGCATTTTCTAATAATAATGCATGCAAATCCCTTAAGCATCCCAATTAAACTAACTTCTGAATAATGCTCATCAATACTAGCCCCAGGTAAACATATATGTGTGTATGTATATGTATATATATGGTGTATATTTATATAGATTACCTAAAACATCAGGTTTCTTTAGAGTAATATAAATAAGTATACTACCCTTTAAATTTTTATTACACTAGAAGACTAATTTCTGACTCCGTTATCTGTATTCTTTTTTGCCTTTATTTCAATCTCTCCTTTTGAGAGGATCAGACAGTCCGCATGAGCATGACGCCATATCCTATCATGACATGAATATATGAAATTACTTCCCATATAAGTCTTTTGACATTTATTTTCATATATCCTTAATTTTAATACATGGTACAATAGGTATTTCTATCATATTGACTACAGTACTGATTTAAATGCAAATTTAAATAGCTATTGTATACATCATTTCAGTATACTTGTTCAGAAGAATGTGTCTTCTAGCACTGCTTGATTATTTCTCTTGGGACAAATGGAAAGTTCTTACCTAAAGGATGAGGTTTCTTTTAGACAATGTTTTAGCCAGTGTGGTCCAAAGAAGAGGCTATTCAGGAAAATAGCTTCCATTACACCCTTCAAATCCTATCACAAAAGGCCTTTGATGCATAGTTACTAGCCTTGCATTGAAGAGTGTGAAAGTACCAGTCTGCTACTTTGCATGCCTGTTAACTGCTATTTGCAAGTAGAGAGGAAAGTGAGAAGATAGCATGGAAAGGGTTTCCCTGGGATCCTCATGGAAATTCATGGTCCCATTCAACTTAGGGAATGTAGAATTATGCATTAACAGTGGACCACTGTCTCAGTATGGTCCCAAATAGTTGAAAAAATTTGGGGGGAAAATTTTATGGTTGGATTTTCAAGCATTGCCATGGTAGCAGTGGTGTGTGTGTGTGTGTGTGTGTGTGTGTGTGTGTGTGTGCGCGCACCCAGACGGGTTTCCCTTGCATATAACCCATACAAGATTGTGTTTTGTTCTGTCCTAAGGTAATGCCACAAAATTTCTCTATCATTGCTTTGTCCAGTTTCTAGACTGAAAGCTAGTGGTAGAGAGTTTCCTTTCATCTACTAAGAAATTCTTCAATCCCTTTATTCTCAGAGTAAAGTCTAAATTCCTTTGAGCACGCACAGAGTCTTGTATGTCCGCCATACTTATTTCTCTCTTGAATGAATGACCACACACAAAGCCCTCTTTTATTTGCCTATTTGTTTTGAGGCCAAGGTCTCATTGTGTAACCCAGACTGGCCTTGAGCTTCAGATACCTTTGCCTTAGTCTTTTCAGTGATGAGAACAGGATGACAGATGTTTGCCCACAGATAAAGTCCTTTTACTATGACGTTTTTAAAGTCTTCTTTTCCAGCGATGATGATTGATTGTATTCATAGTCAAGCCATAAAACTTGGTATCGGGGGGAAAAAATCCAGTCGTTTTTGTTTTTGATTTTTGAGATAAATATAATATAACCCTCTCCCCATTTCCTCATTCCAAAGACTCCCATATACCCTCCTTTGCTTCTTTTCAAATTCATGGCAACTTCTTATGTTAATTGCTGTTACATGCATAGATTTAGATGTATATACATGTTATATTTCTAAATATAACATGCTGATTCTGTATAATGTCACTCAAATGTATATTTTTAGGGGTGACCATGTGGTATTGGATAAACAATCAGTGTGATATTCCCTGGAGAGGACTGTTTCTCCCACTCTCAGCACCCCTTAGTTGTTTGTAGTTGTGTTTAGGACTGAAGCCTCATGGACTTTTCTCCATCCTGTTAGGCTTGTACATTGGTGTGATCCTTGCTCAGATCATGTTTAGGAAGTCATGAAGTCATATTGATGAGACTTTTCAGTTATAGCTTCTGAGATTACTAGGGGGGCACAATCTCACAGGGAACTCCTGATCCTCCTTGGAGCCAAGGGTAAGGGTTAGGGGAACACTTCACTGAGATGATGATAATGAAAATGTGAAGGAAAAACAAGAGTTAAGAGAAAAAAAATGAAAATCAAAAGGATTGCTTTTTAAAGAAGAATGGGCTTTGGTAAAGCTTTTGGTGTTTAGGGAATTTTTTTAAAAAGCTCTTGAATATAGACTTCACAGAGGAGGAGAGGATACAGAAGGGATTCAGAATGTTAGAGACTGAATGCAATGAGCTTGTAGCAGGTCCTTGTTGGCTATGCCAATGTAACTGCTTGCATACAAAGGGAGTGAGATCTTCCATTCATGAAGTGTTTGTTAACCACTGAAAAGACAAGTCCCATGTGAGGAGAATAAATTTAGTACTGAGAGTGGAAACATTTGTACAATGTGACTGAACACAGAATGGAAGGAATGCTTCCTTCCTTCACTTCTTCATCTTCGATAGATTCATTCAAGAAGCTTATAATATAGAGGATAAAATCACCTTTATGTAAGTATTTCTAATTCAGGTACAAGTGGTACAAATTCTACATGGATCAGGGAAAAGTTGGAGAATACTATGGAAAGTAGAGTGAGAGTATGGAGGAGTGAAAAGATAGGAAAATATTGTGTGTGTGTGTGTGTGTGTGTGTGTGTGTGTGTGTGTGTGTGTATGTGTGTGTGTGTATAAAACTGTATTTGTATATTGGGCAGGAGACATACAAATGCCATGGCACACAAGTGGAAGACAGAGAACAAATTTCTGGGATTAGGTTTACTTCATCCACAAGATGTAGGTTTCAGGGATCAAACTCAGGTTAGACTTGGTTCAAGTGCCTTTACCAGCTGAAGCATCAATCTCTTTTCTTTAGAAAATTGCTAACTTAGCTAGGTGTTAAGCATAAGGTGTGATGGAATCATTAGAGATTATAAAAAGTGGTTTTGCAGTTTGCCACATATTCCATCCCAGAGTAAAAGTTATGAAGGAAGAACACGGGAAAACTGTGAAGATAGGTTTGTACAGGGGAAGATACTTTCAAGGGGAAGTTCCTTGAGAAAGATCAGAAGTGGGGATTGTTAAATTAAGATGGATGGAAGTGACATGGAAATTAAAGAATGACATGGGTCACTCATTGGAGCCAAAGAAAGAGACTAGCCTCTCATAGGAGCAGAACTGTTCTTGAATTAGAACTGAAAGATCCTGAGAAAATGTAACAGGTCTCAAAGACCCCGAAACTGGGAAAGAGATTTCATTATTAGTAGAAAGCCTTTACACAGCTAAATATAATAGCCTGAACATTTCTTGAATCTGTGTGCTTGCCCCTACTGTTCTTTGAATGCATGTATTTGCCAACTGCTATAGCTCACTGCCAAGAGTTTGTGGGTTAGTTGATGGATTGAGATGCAGCTCACTGCCAAGTGTTTGTGGTAAGAATTTCACTTTGCACCTGTACACCCGAGCATAAAAATCTTCCGTGTACCCATTTCTTCTGTAGAAAGAATGGATATTGTCAGATATTGTCAGATCAGAAAAATCCCCTACTCCCTCCTCCTCCTTCTCTCCCTCTTGAGGAACCATAAAAACCGGGTCCTCTTTTCCCTCAGGGTCGACTCCTCTATCCACTTCCGGGATACGAGTCGTCCCCAGAGCTCTGGCTTTCCCCGAATAAAGCCTCATGTAATTTGCATCAAGCCTGGTCTTCTGTGAGTTCTTGGGGGGGGGGGTTGCCAATATCCCGTGACTTGAGTGGAGGTCTCCCTATGGGGGTCTTTCAGAACCATTGGAGTTTACCAGTCTCTCAGCAAGAATGGACTCTTTGTGTATTTGATGCAAAGGCTTGGTCCTCTTATGGTTGGAAAAATGAGCATATCTGCAGGTCAGTTCCCTGCTGTCTTAAAATGGTAAATACCAATAGAGGTTGGAATGTTGAACCTATTAGGAGCTGCAGAGATTCTGTCAACTCCCAATCATCTCACTTTTCCTATCTGATGTTTCTCTCCTTACCTGAGGCATTTTGACCATTAATCCTTGAGGGATGGACATTGAAGATTGAACGTCATCACCTGGAGGAGATACAGGGATATGTATATAGCAGAGTTTCGTCAATTACACCCTTTCTGGAAGGACATCCCTAGAATAACATGATTGGGAATTTACTGGGAAAACGGGAGGCAGTTTGATCATAAACTGAAGATCTATTTGGGTTGTTCATCCCCATGGTCAAGTACTGTGGGACATGACTTATTACTGTTGCTGTGGGAGTCTTTAAACACTGCTAAGTGAAGATGGAAGAGTTAAGGTTAAGAAGAGTTGATGTCTTCATAGTTCTTTTCATTCATGCATCCACTATATGCTCCTGTAACGCTGCCTGGGAGAAACAAGCAATATTGTTGTTTCCATTGCCCAAAATAAGATCAAAATGCTACATCCACTCCAGTAGTGACCCGCCTGACAGGCTGGAAAGTCTAGGTGCGGTCCCTAGGCGAAAAGTTCACGGAAACTTAGTCTCCTGGAATCGTAGCATCCTGTATAAAGAATGCACCAATATTCGTGCTTTAGTTGGTAAACAGATCTGTGTGCTTTCCCTTAATATTGCTTCATTATAAGTGCTTCTAAGGATTGAATTTTTGACATATATCTAAGTTAGATTCTAGGCAGTCCTTGATCTGACCCTGGGCATAGCTAGCTGAGTTACACCCAGATACAAGTACCATTATCTAGGATTAAGGAAGTTTGTGGCCTGAGGAGGAACTAGACTAGGTACTTAGAACTATAGCTAGCTGAGTTACACCCAGATACAAGTATTTACAATGGCCTAGGGGGAAGGTGGACTATGGCAAAGACAGGAAGCCCTTGCTCCTGGCTTCTAAATTTAAGCTGACTTTAGGTGGAGTTGTTTTTGATCCAGTTGTTAACCTTGAATCTTATCCCAGTTGGCCCCTGCCAGTCCTTCCCCACTTGCATTACTCTGTTTTGTGTTAGAATCCAGTAACCTCTAGTAACCATTTTGCATCTTGCTGGTGTGTCACCTAACTTCCCTATTTTCTTCTGTATAAAAAGTCTGATGCTCGATTTGACAAATTGCATTCAGATCCACACTCCCTTGTGTAGTGTCTGTTTGTCACCCCACTTCTGTTGACTTCATCCCATCTATCCGAACCCCTGACTCCCAGGGATTAGGGGGGGGGGGGCAACTAGGCCCGGTCCGTGGCATCAAAATATCACAGCCTTTTCAGAGTTAGAGAATTACAGAATGGTACTCTCCCTCCAACCCATTGTCTTTATGTCTTCACAATGAGCTATTCTTAAAAGAATCAGAACTCTTGTTCTTCCCATTGCTGCTAGCTTCCATTTTTCAGTTGTTGTTGGGAGGGAGATGCCCCACTGAGGGGCAATATCTAGGTTGACGTCCATTCTAATGTCTCCAGTAAGTGGTCAATCCCCATCATGTAGCTTTCCCCTTGAAATGCTGGATGAAGTGCATCTAGACTCCCGAGTTTGTCCTGTTGGGATGCTCTAGTGACCCAGAAAAATATCAGCTCCTGCTGAGTATCTTCCTAGCTGTCTGCTCTCTGGGTCTTCTGGGGAGTCTGCTACTTTTGCTAGCTCTTTAGACTTTCTATGCTAAGCCATGAAAACAGTTGGCCTCTATGGCCTTCATTGTTCTCATCGAGCCTGGCTCATCAGTGTACCAGAGGCCTATACAGGGAAGACTCTGGGAGCTAGATCCAGTTGATTATGAATTCCACATGGTAACCACCATCTTTAGGTTCTACCCTGAAGTTTTTTTTTTTTTTTAATTTTTTATTGTTCTATTCCTTGCAGTTTTGATAACTTTTATTTCTGTGATGTTTGATATCTGTGATTGTGACCGTTTAGCATTGTGATGTGCCTTCTCACAGTGGCCAATATAATATTGGGCTGTCTATATTGTTTGAGTGTTGCTGTGTGTACACTGAGAAATATAGAAGGATAGCATTAATTTTGTTTTCTCTTTCCTGTCAGCCTTTCAATGTGAACAATCCATCCTCCGCCCCTCCAGTGATGGACATAGTTGTACTGTTTGTTTTCTTGTTTTTTTTTTTTTTTCTGTTGTTCCTTGCTTTATTTCAGACTCATATTTTCAGTCGAGTCTTTCATTTATCTCAATCATGATATTTGGAATCTGTTTCTTAATTCTTGCTTTAGAGACATATACTCTGTTGATTTTCTGTAACAACAAAAATGCAGAAAAACCTTTCTAAACAGCAGCTGTCAGTTGTTGCTGTTCAGGTCTTCAGCCTGGATTTTCTCAGCCTTACTATGCTTGCATGTTATCACCCCACCCTATGCCTCATGGTTTTTTAAAGGCTTAGTACATCTTTTCTACAGTGTATTTTCCATAGTTTATGGTGTGTTAAAGACTCCAGAAGAGTTTAAGTACATCTCCAAATAAGGCCTCTTGTTCTCATAGGAAATCCAGACGTGGGGAAAAGAAGATGGATCCTTTCTGTGGGAAGTCAGTTGCTCTCTGAGGATCATTTGCTATTTCCACCTGCAATCATGTTGTCGTTTTGCTAAATGCTTCACTCTTTGTTCAACAGCCTCCTTTTGAAGCAACTGAAAAAGATGAATGCCTTTGTATTTAGCTTTTAGTGTTTCAGGTTTCCCTGCTGATAGTCCTGTGTTGAGTTTCATTTATTCATTCATTTAAGGATCAAGGAACAGGCATGGGAGCCTGGCAGCTTCCAGGTTCTGTAAGAATCAGAGAAGTGGCAGTGTAGTCAGAGGAAACAGCCCTTGTGCCCCCTTGGGAGAAACAACCTAAATTTGCTTCCTTTCCTTTCCTTTCCTTTCCTTTCCTTTCCTTTCCTTTCCTTTCCTTTCCTTTCCTTTCCTTTCCTTTCCTTTCCTTTCCTTTCCTTTCCTCTTTTCTTTCCTTTCCTTTCCTTTCCTTTCCTTTCCTTTCCTTTCCTTTCCTTTTCTTTTCTTTTCTTTCTATCTGTTTCTCTCCTTCTTTCTTTCTTTGTTTCTTTCTTTCTCTCTCTTTCTTTCTTTCTTTCTTTCTTTCTTTCTTTCTTTCTTTCTTTCTTTCTTTCTTTCTTTCTTTCTTTGCTAGATAATTACTTCTATTGAAGAAGGAAGCCCCTGTTTGCTTCAGAGGATATTTTATAAGTATCTGAGACTCCCCAAGGGGCCATACAAAGAGAAATAGAGCTACAATTAGAGGGAGAATGGGTGAAGCTCATGCTTCAGAGAGCAAGCCCAATGAGAACTATATCTCCACAGGAAAAAACAAACATCAGCTGGGTCTTTCATTGTCTGTGAAGACTGTAGAGCTGAAGGGAAGAGAAACAAACACAGATTGATATTCAGCAGGCATGAGAAAGCCACAAACCAAACAGAAACAAGAGCATTGCTTCTGATTGGGGGTACTGGTTTGGGACCAGCTAAAAATAGGGTATCTCCCTGCACGAAACATTTTTGGACTATTAGAAAAAACACCCAAAGCATAGCAATATACAAATTAGAGCCTAACAAAAAAAAAAAAAAAACTCCTTAAATTTTTCTATGATAATTATTTTTATCCTTTGAGAATGTTATACATGCTTATAATGCATTTTGATAAAATCCACCCCTTCTCTTTCACTTCCCCTCCTACCCACTGTTTGGGCTCAAACCCAGGACAAATGGCTAGCTGGAGTATCTGTGAACATATCAAAGCAGATGCTGGCCACCAGCTTCTCCCAGCCTCCCTTAGTTTCTACCTTTTCAGGATTCTCCTGTTCTCATACCCTGTCCTGTGCTATAAACATCTCCAACTCAGGGACTGAGCTAAGCTCTCCCTTCCTCCAGCTTCTCCAGCTCCGATATAACTCAGCCATTTTGGCTCTACTAGTCTCTCCACCACCACCCCTACCCCCCATCCCATGGTCATTGGCTCATCTCTTGCTTTCCCATCTCTTCTCTCCTCACATAACTCATGTTCACATCTCTTGCTTTCACATCTCTTCTCTCCTCACATGACCCTTCTAGAAGTCTCTGTCTCTATCTGTTTCCTCCCTTATATCTGTAAGAGAAACCTTAACCTCTTAGGCACGTTCATGCCCTCTTCTTTTCTTTTCATTCACCTAGCTTCCTACTCTTCCTTTTGATAGTATCTTTATTAGAACATTTAAAACTTGAAATATAATTATGTAATGACCCTTCTTCCCATCCAATGCTGTCCATTCGCTCTCCCTCTAACCCTACCTTGTTTCCTTTTCCCTTTCAAATCCATGGCCTCTTTTTCTTGTTGTGCATTCTCTCTCACACACACATACATAAGGATGAAGCAACAGGTGCTCTCTGTGATAAAGCAAGGCCATGCAAAAGTGTTGTTTTAGATACATTCACAGACCACATGAAGTTCAAGAAGAAGGAAGACCAATGTGTGGGTGTTTCGGTCCTTCTTAGAAAGAGGAATACCCTCATAGAAGTAGGGGGAAGAGGAATGGGATAGGGGGTTACCGGGAGGGGTGAACCAGGAAAGGGGATAATATTTGAAATGTAAATAAAGAAAATATCCAGTAAAAAATAAAACATAGTTACAGTTGAACTAAAAGAAAAAAGACAAAATAAAGTATTGTTTTGAACTTATAATGCACTTACAGAATGAAGTACTGCGATGAATCTACAACAGACATTCTTCTGCAACTCCCCTCTTGTGTAACATTTTATTTAGAGGTAATTTTATAAAGAACTTTTGTCTAAAAAGGTATAAGAAGACCAGAGCGAAGAAATACAAGTTTGGCATCCACCAAATGTATATGAGTGGTATTTGGGCCTAAGTCCCTCCACCAAATGTGTGTGTATATATACATACATATGTATTTGTTATATGTATTTGCATAAATATGTGTATAGGCATATGTATATGTAAGTAAGTATTCATGGTATGAACTCCAAGCCTCTTTCCTGGACACCAACCGAGGGGACACTGAGTCAGAGAGAGAAGGAACCTAGCAATTAAGCTTTCTTTTCTCATTCCCCTGATACTAACAACAGGAGTTATTTACAAGCCAGGGGCTTTTAGTCACACAACAGCAAGAGAGTTCAATTCCCAGAGGCCATCAGCTTCTGGCCCCCACAACAGTAAGAGAGAGTTATAAGGCTTGAGGTCCGATTCTGTGTCCAGCCTTAGTTAGTATCTGACCCTTCTGATGCTGGCCCCTGGCAAACCACCAATGAGAGAGAGAGAGAGCATATGATGTCTGACTTTCTGGGTCTATGTTATCTCATTCAATATAATCTTTCCAAGTTCTATATTTACCAAACTCACAATTTCACCTTATAGCTGAATAGTGTTCTTTTAAAACCCACTGAGTCTGTTCAGAGATACCTCTGTGTACAGGATTAACTACTTGAGCTCAGGAGCTGCTTCCCTGAAAGAAACTCTTTCTATAACCTAGTAGCCATCAATTGAGGGCAGCTCTATAACAAGGAGTGGGACTTCCTGGAAACCTTCCTGGTCCATATTGGGATTTCATCTTGCTTGAACTTTTAGAGGTGTTTGCATGCAGTTCCATCCTCTGTGGGTTCAGGTTTGTATCGGCCCTATCGTATCCAGCGAGGATTGTTTTGTTGCAGAATTCTACTCCCGTTGGCTCTTACAGTCTTTCCACCCACACTTCCATGCTGATCCCATCTCTTGGAGGAAGGGAGTATAATACATTTGTCCACAAGAATTCCATAATATTTTTCTCTGCACATAGAGTTAAACTAATCTACTAACATTTTTTTTAATTGCTTTATGAGATTTCTTGTAAATTAACCCAAGTGTTACTAAAGGAGGAGATACATTAAAATATATAGGCACTTTGAGACTTCTATTATGAAATTTTTGTTGATAAAAATAAAAATACTTTCATAATGGTACAAATTATGCACAAGTAAGCATATAAGAGAAATAATTTGTGTAGGATATAAATGTCACACGCAGTTAGAACTTAGTAATATAAACAGTATTGTAGGAAGCCGCTGCCTCGGCAAGGGTTGCGCCACCCGCAGGAGCCTCGGCAAGGGCCACCTCCCGGGAAAGCTGCTGCCCGGGCTCCCGGAAAAGCCTCGTCTGGGCTCCCGGGAAGGCCGTCCGGCTCCGGGAAGGCCTGTGGCTCCGCCCCATTACAAGATGGCGCAGGACGGGCAGGCTGCCAGGGAGGAGAGCCGAGTGCGCATGCGCAGCTCTCTCTACTCAGGCCCTCCTCAAGCAGTAGCCTCTCCGGAAGGGAAAATATGCTAATGAGGCACTTCTTGTGGCACCAATGAACAGGCAATATGCTAATGGGTGTGGCTTGTGGCACCAATGAACGGGCCACATGCTAATGAGGTGTATCTTGATGCACCAATCCGTATCCACTACAACACCCCCTCCCCCTCCCTGGGAGACTATAAAAGCAGCAGCTCTGCTGCTGTCCAGGGTCCTGGGAATCAACTATCAAGGTGCTCCAGAATAAAGCTGACTGAGAAGATCCCAGTGGTGGCGTGACTTTCTTGCTGGTTGAGGGAGGCGCGCCGCACAGTATGAGAGTTTATAATTAATGTTAACGTATATAAGTATATTAGGGTTCTCTAGATTCACAGAACTTATAAGTAGTCTCTATATAGTAAAGAAATTTGTTGACTTATAGTCTGTAGTCCAACTCCCAACAATGGTTAGCAGCAGCTGTGAATGGAAGTCCCAGGATCTAATAGTTGCTCAGTCCCATAGGGCAAGCAAGTGAAGAAGAGAAAGAATAAATCTTTCTTCTTCCAATATCCTTATGTAGGTCTCCAGAAGAAGGTATGGCCCAGATTAAAGGTGTGTGCCATCAAGGCTTTTTTTATTATTATTAGATATTTTCTTTATTTACATTTCAAATGCTATCCTGAAAGATCCGTATACCCTCCCACCCCGCCCTGCTCCCCTACCTGCCCACTCCCACTTCTTGGCCCTCGCATTCCCCTGTACTGGGGCATATAAAGTTTATAAGACCAAGGGGTCTCTCTTCCCAATGATGGCCGACTAGGCCATCTTCTGCTACATGTGCAGCTAGAAACATGGACTCTGGGGGTACTGGTTAGGTCATATTGTTGTTCCACCTAAAGGGTTGTAGACCCCTTCAGTTCCTTGGGGTAATTTCTCTAGCTCCTCCACTGAGGGACCTGTGTTTCATCCTATAGATGACTGTGAGCATCCACTTTTGTGTTTGCCAGGCACTGGCATAGCCTCACTTGAGATAGTTATATCAGGGTCCTTTCAGCAAACTCTGACTGACATATGCAATAGTGTCTGGGTTTAGTGGCTGATTAAAGGATGGATCCCCGGGTGGGGTAGTCTCTGGATGGTCCATCCTTTTGTCTTAGCTCCACTCTTTGTCTCTGTAACTCCTTTCATGGATGTTTTGTTCTCTATTCTAAGAAGGAATGAAGTATCCATACTTTGGCCTTCATTCTTCTTGATTTTTTTTTTGTGTTTTGCAAATTGTATCTTGGGTATTCTAAGTTTCTGGGATAATATCCACTTATCAGTGAGTGCAAATCAAGTGACTTCTTTTGCTTTTGTCTTACTTCACTAAGGATGATATCCTCCAGATAAATCCATTTGCCCAAGAATTTCATAAATTCATTGTTTTTAATAGCTAAGTAGTATACCATTGTGTAAATGTACCACATTTTCTGTATCTATTCCTCTGTTGAGGGACATCTGGGTTCTTTCCAGCTTCTGGCTGTTATAAATAAGGCTGCTATGAACATAGTAGAGCATGTGTTCTTATTACCAGTTGGATCGTCTTCTGGGTATATGCCCAGGAGAGGTATTGCTGGATCCTCTGGTAGTACTATGTCCAATTTTCTGAGAAACCTCCAGACTGATTCCCAGAGTAGTTGTACCAGCTTGCAATCCCACCAGCAATGGAGGAGTGTTCCTCTTTCTCCACATCCTTGCCAGCATCTGCTGTAATCTGAGTTTTTGATCTTAGCCATTTTGACTGGAGTGAGGTAGAATCTCAAGGTTGTTTTGATTTGCATTTCCCTGATGATTCAGGATGTTGAACATTTTTTCAGGTGCTTCTCTGCCATTTGGTATTCCCCAGTTGAGAATTTTTTTTTAGCTCTGTACCCCATTTTTAATGGGGTTATTTGAATTTCTGGAGTCCAGCTTCTTGAGCTCTTTGTATATATTGGATATTAGTCCCCTATCATATTTAGGATTGGTAAAAATCCTTTCCCAATCTGTTGGCCACCAAGCCTTTAATTCCAGATGATCTCCTTGTCTTAATCTTCTGGAATTCATAGCCACTATGCCTCAAGATCTCCATGCCAAGATCCAGGCCAGAAACTGGTATCTTCCAGCCTCAAGATCAGGATCACAGGTGAGCCTTCCAATTCTGGATTGTAGTTCGTTCCAGATATAGTCAAGTAGACAACCAGGAATATCCACTACTATAAGCAAGTTAATCAGTTGTCAATGGCTAAGAAAATTACAGTTAGCTTCTTTGGTTTTCTCCTGACTTTGTCATTTTGATGTAAAACTCTCCTCTATTTCCATATCTGAAAAGAATACACTCTGCTCAGGAGTCCACTGTTGTTTAGGGTGCACAGCATCTCAGGTTCCTATTTGCAAAGATTCTGTTTTAATTGTATCATAGCAATGCTTGTACATGGAGTTTTTATTTTGAAGAAAAGTAAAATAGTGACTGCTACAAAAGCAAAACAAGTAAAGAGTAGAGACTCATTAATTTATAAAAGCAGAAAGTGGAAATGAGATAAATCCTGTAAGAAAGCCCATAGCTTTGGTCAACACCAACCGTGCCAAAGCAACTGAAAGTTAGCCAAATATAGCTTTACCTCAATACACCACAGCAATTATAATGAATTTGTTTTAAACCATCCAAATTCGAGTGAGAGACACCCAACTAAATACAAATAAAATATAACTTCACTATTCTGAAAATTCTATTGTAAGGCTTACAACCAACTCATTTTGACAAAATAAAACATTGTTGCATTTTAAAAAAAGTCAAACGTGTATGTGTATAAATGCTGAAACATTAATTAAAATTTGAGGGTTTACCATTGTTTGCACATATAGGGATATTATTTTACTTAGTGCACAAAACCCAAAATGTATAAATCCTAAACCAATCTGAGTTGTAAATTTTCTGCATTGAGCTACTTTGAGTTTTGGGGATGCTCAAAACCATTCCTGCTTACCCTGCCATGTGTTTGGAGGCCATGAGTCTTACATTAGAATTATGCAGAGAAACCAGTTATCTGTGTGGCTGCCCTTCTTTTCAATCCTCAGGTACCAGGAGAAACTCCTCTTCCAACTTAGAGGGGACTTCTATTTTTATGAGCCTGTGGGCCCCACATGCTTGTACTACTCTCTGGGTTGTAACCCAAACAACATGTTAGATTTTAGAAAGACTAGGAATCCAGACGCTAGGATGAAATCTTGCTAGCTCAGAAATTCAGAGAAAGCACCTAGCTGACATTTGTTCACAGTCAATGTTCCAAAACCTAGCTCTCCTTCCCCACGCATCACAGAAGCTCCTCAAACTAAATGTCCCTCTTTTCTACTTCCTGTGCATCTCTATCCATCCTCCATCCTCCATCCTCCCTCCTACTCTCTGGTTTTTCCCTATGTTCACTCGCTGTCAACTGGATGCTTGCTCTGGCTCTTGACCTCTGGTTGACTTTATTTAATCCTGTTATTAAAAAAGCAGAAAGCTCTGGGATTACAGATCTGTTATAGAGCTGGACAATGCCACAACTAGAGACAGGTTTTTGCAGTAACTAGCTCAATCCCAGGGATTCACAGTGTAATCAAATATCCTGCAACAACTCTTCTTCCGTGGATTTCACTTAATCCTCTGTGCCTATGACAATCTACCTTTCCCTCCATATTTTAAAGAAAAATATGATGGTCTTTAAAATCAATAACCCAGAGAAATTTTCTAAGTTTTGGATCCCTCGTTTAATAACATTTTCAATGAACAATTTACTCCGAATAAGAGATTTATAACTTAAAGGCATTAGGCTGAAGATAGTCTTTTGTTTGTTTGTGTGTTGTTTGTTTTGGTACAGCAGATGTCAACAGGAAAAAAAGCTAGATTCCTGTAAACTAGAAAATCTCAGACTAGCAGTGTTTGGCTGACAACATCAGTTTTCCTCAGTTATGCAGACAGGAGCGAGGACTTTAAAGGAGACAAGGGTGACCTTGTGCTTCTCAGAGCTTTCTGTATTGTCAGGGCAGATGGTTGTTTCTATTTCTCAAAGTCACTGGACAGAGTCTTAAGGGACTGAGTGGAGTCCCTTCCTCTGGGGGTAGGCAGTCATCTGGCCCCTGTGAGTGCATCATGTCCTTTTTAAGAGGAAGGGACAAATTTTACATTTTTACGAACGACTTCAGAAGGAAAGTGATTGGAAGAGTTTTCTGTCTGGGAAGCTGTCACATGATTTCACAATTTGGGCTATGAGATCTCTAAGATTGTAATAAAATATTTCTTTTTGGTATGCAAATAAATTTCTTTACTACTGTTAAATCATCGTAGGCTCAATGTCCTTCCCCTATAGACTGCAGGAAACAACGTACAGCACCATCACCATCTGCTTCTGGGTGGAAGAATTTAAAGCATAAGTGTCAGAACCATTTTCTCCAGAAATATAAGACCTCAAGAGAACTTAGATCATAACCTGAAATCTGAGTTGGAAATTGTATGTATTTGGAAGTTTAAACTTTTTTTTTTAATAATCATTTTTTTTTTTCTGGAGAAAGTGCATTGCTAAAAAGGAATGAATATCTAGGACATAGTTCTAAAAAATTCCAATATTTAAGAGCTAGCAGAAAAGAGATCTTCTTAGAATTATTTCAAAGAATGTATTTAGAAATGAAGGGGAACATATGATACCAGAATACAGTAGAAAATTCTCCAGGACACAATAGAGTTATGGAAGATTGGACCTATGTCATCTAGTCATTTTATGCCTTGCCCTATTTCAAATATTCAAGCACATTACTGTACTTAAAAACTTTTTCTGAGGCTAATGAGAAATCATTATTAAACAACATTATTTCTCCTATGCCTTTCTAGTTCTTATTAGTCTCAAGGCAACATACAGAGTATTTGGAAACTTTCCGCAAAGGATAGACTTTACCAGAATGCTACACATGTATAGACAGCTGTATTTTAAAAGAAAAATGGAACCTGTCTTCTGGACAGGGTTTTTCTGTGTAGTCTTGGCTGTCCTGGAACTCACTCTGTAGATCAGGCTGGCCTTGATCTCAGAAATCTGCCTACCTCTGCCTCCCAAGTGCTGAGATTAATGGCGTGCACTACCACTGCCTGGCATGAAATGTCTTCTTTTATTTTTGTGACTTGGAATGTATATGTGTCTGTGTGCCTGTGTGCGTATGTGTGACTGTGTGTGTGTGTGTGTGTGTGTGTGTGTGATATGTGTGAGTGTGTTTCCTAAATATATTGGTGTAAGTGGATTAAAAAAAAGTTAAAAGGAAAACTAAAAGAATTGTGTGTGTGTGTGTGTGTGTGTGTGTGTGTGTGTGTGTGTTGAGAACTAAGGCAGAAAAACCCAGAGGAATAATAGTTCTAGAGAGGATTTCTCAACTTGGAAAGTTGGACAATTTTCCCTCACTATTTCTTCCTTGTCTTTCTCACACCAACCTCTGTCTGTACTCATATTTGGAATATATTTTCTTACTGCAGTCATTCCTCATTAGAAGAAGAAGATGGTAGACTCAAACAATGCTATTCCTGGCCACTCCTATTCTTAGTATGTCATTATTTTATATTAATGTATTCTGTCTTCTAATAGATAGCACTAAAAGATTCATTGTATATCTTTTGCACAGCCATATTACATTATATGAAAAGCTAACCTGCTGTAAATATTAAATATCTGTCAGTCATTTTAAATTACATACTGTTTTAAAAAGGAACTGCATGTAGACCAGTCAAAGAGTTCTGCTAATATCCGAGAATTTCAACATCTGCTTACATTCTGCTGTGTCTATTTTTACTTGTTCTTTGGAAACAGATGATGAGTATTTCTAATGTGCAATTATTTATAGGACATTTTACCAAACGTAACAGTTAGCCAATTTCATAGACCTACTTTTTTTTTCCCTGTGACTCCTTACATGATTTAAGACTTGATAGCTCCTCTAGGGAAGCACACGTTAATTCATTTTCCCTTAAACACGTAATTTGAGGGAAATATGTATACAAAAAGAAAAACTAAAAAAAAAAAAAAAGATAATGTCTAAAATACAATACTAACTTTGAAAAAAAAAAAACCCATGGGCCTGTGTGATAGATAGTTCAGTAAATAAAGTATTTACTGCTAACAGTGAGTTTGTTCCAGGGAACCACATGGTAGGATAAGGGAACTGACTCCAACAATGAAATCCTCTGACTTGCACTTTGTGCATAGCAGCACACATGAACAGAGAAATGTGCATATATATATATATATATATATATATATATATATATATATATATATATATGCACATGTCTACATCTCTATCTCTATGTGTGTGTGTGTTTTTTAACTAAAAGGCTTATGGTTTTAATCATGCCAATTCCATCTCTATAATCTCCATGATCACTTTGACCAAATAACGCCTTTATCTTTCTTCTCCTCCTATTCAATATTTTCACAACCAATTTGTGCCTCAGGTGAACAGAGAGGGCATGCACTCCTCTCAATGAGTCCATGAACCAATTCTGTCACATAGGAGGAGTGGATGAAGTAATCATTTGGTACCCGAATTGAGGTAGTTCTACTTTTCTTTGCATTTCACAGTCTCCCAAGCCACAAAAGCATGGATTGCTGCAAGTGTTTTCTCTAGAGGAAGAATATGGTGGACTATGATGCATACAGCCTGTATCTTCATTCCCATCACACAGTCTTGGAGTGTGCAATATATACTCAAGCTTCAACTCTGGCACTGTTAACAAACACCCAGAGCTAAGAGGAATGGTTCCATCCTTGGCCTCCATTTTCTTTTCTAATAAGCTGTAAAAAAGATTTTTTAAAAGTATATCTTATCTAGCCCAGAGGGAGGCAGACAAGCCCAAGGTGAGAACAGATCTAGGAAGGATGCCCTAACCTTTATGTTTGAGCACTTAGGGTTGGAAAATTTTTTCTTGTACATGTGTAATAGGAATATGGCTTAATAGAAGGATGCTTTTGGCCTTTAAGCAACAGTCTTAGATTCTACCTAATATTAATAAAGTCGATGCCCTCCATTTCTTCTTTTTTATTTTCTTCAAAATGTCTTTTTATTAGATATTTTCTTTATTTACATTTCCAATGTTATCCCCTTTCGTGTTTTTTCTTCTGAAAATCCTCTATTCCCTCTCCCCCTGCCCTGTTCACCAATTGACCCACTCTTGCTTCCTGGCTCTGGCATTCCCCTACACTGGGGCATAGAGCCTTCACAGGACCAAGGGCCTCTCCTCCCATTGATGACCAACTAGACCATCCACTGCTACATATGCATTTGGAGCCATGAGTCCTACCATGTGTTTTCTTTGGTTGGTGGTTTAGTCCCAGGGAGCTCTGGGGGTCCTGGTTCGTTCATATTGTTGTTCCTCCTATGGGGCTGCAAATCCCTTCAGCTCCTTGGGTCCTTTCTCTAGCTCCTTCACTGGGTACCCTGTGCTCAGTCCAATGGATGGCTGTGAGCATCCACTTCTGTATTTGTCAGGCACTGGCAGAGCCTCTCAGGAGACATCTATATCAGGCTCTTGTCAGCAAGCTCTTGCTGGCATCCACAATAGTGTCTGGGTTTGGTGGTTGTTTATGAGATGGATCCCTGCCACTCCATTTCTTAGTTGTGAAAATCAGAACAACTAAAGCTAAGTATGGTATAGGATACTTGCAATCGGCACTATAGGGATTTAGGCAAGAGCTATATGAAGCTATATGAAACTTTATAAAATAATTTTTAAAAAAATAAAAAAAATCAAGTAAGAGAGCAAACAAAACAAATATGCCCATACATTTTAAATATCCTTTATGGGGTCAAGATTCCCCTTAGTTGAAAAATCACATGTGACCACTTAGGGTCAGGCAGGGAAGATTTCCAACGCCCCGACCCAGACTTCCTTCATTTGTCAGTGTTATTAGAATTTCAGGCCTGGCTCCATGTGTCACAAGAATTCATGAAGGCTAATCTGACCTTGTACAGCTTCCCAGATAAACAAGTTTATAAAATTGGTCAGCTCTTAATATATCTTCAAAATGTGCCCAGTATTCATCCTGGACAGAATTTTTAATTTGCTTTGTATAGACCAACCCACCCTTGCTGCTTCCCTGGCTTCAGATAGACAGGCTCCTGTGGAGAACAGATCTTTCTTTTTTTCATTCTTTTGTTTTTAAGTAAATTTAGGCACATTGTTCTCTATATTCTCAAAAGTTTAACTTGGATAACTGTAGCAAACCATAGTAAAATGATTTCTTACAAACCATTGTCTTAGAATTGGTTGTCCTCTTCACTATTTAACACTATTAAATTTAGACACCATCTACCACCAAAGATTACTTGAAAATATTTGCATAAGGATACATAGAGTATAAGAAATGGTGAAGCTACTGTGTCATGAGGTAAAACAGTCACCTTGTGCATCTCAATTTTTAGACAGGCTGGATGAAATCAAAATGGAGCACTAAAAGGATCATTTCACAATGAAGCCTTTTAAAATAGTGATCCTAGAACTCTAATGAGAGAAGTAGATACCAGCTGCTAAGAGTTTGTAACCTATACCACCTGACCTGTACATTTACTGAAATGATCCTTTTCTTCTCCTTGTGATTTCATCATTACTACACATGAAATAAGAGTCAGCTACCCTCTCGTTTACTGAAGTGATACAAATATTTTTCTTTGAGAACATATTTTCTAACACACTAACATGTATTTTTCTATTTGTTTATAATTGAATCTTATATTTAAAAAAATAGATATTATGTGTGGTAATAGGTAAAGATAGTGAAAAGACATAATTTCCCAAAAGCTAAACATTTGTCAAGTTTTCCATCCTGATCCTTGTTCCAGTTTTCTTTCCTAGAAGTAGTTATCTTTATCTAATAATTGCATCTCTTTTTAGGATGACTTTATGCAGTTATTTATGTATATCTCTCATTGACATGTGTGGCATTACATTACGTCTGCTCCACCTTTCCTTGAAGGACCTGACACAATTCTAGTGCTCTGCCTGAGCACTGCAGTAGCTCACCAGTGTCTTCCATCATCTGCAGGACAGCAGGGTTGGGCACCGTTTTTGTCAATCAGAGGCCTCCCTCCATCTTTGCTCGCTTGGCCACAGCAACTGGAGACCTCTTTTAAAATACATATTACAAAACAGTGCTGCAGTATTGTGAGTCTGGTATTTGGGCATTAGCCATGGTGTCTGACTCTCTTTTCCTAAAGCCATCCAGGAGGAGGGCTGGTCAGGGCACAGAAGCCATTCTATAATGGAGCTTCTCATGGTTCTGGTATACCTAGCCATTGGACATGTCTTAACTTCTCTGACAATGGATATAAACACATTAAAATTTTATGATTTTTTAAATATTAATTAATTTAATCCTCCCAAATTTGTTCCACAGCTTCTTCCTTTCCTCTCTTTGTGCTAGATACGGGGACAGAGAAGAGGCACACCCCAAAGCTTTGCAGCCTAATTTTGTCTTCACCTCCTGCCTTCAGTTAAATCTCCTGGCTCTACTAGGTCTTAACTTCAATTGCTCTTTGGGTCACTTGATGAAACTTTGATTTGTATTGCTTTAATAGCAACACATATCTGATTAGCGTGATTCTTGTACACGCACGTTCAGGATGTCTTTCTTTCTGTGGCAGTCTATTGCCATTTTCTCAAGATATTTATCATTCGGTGCTTTTTAAATGATAACACTTTAGTGGGATGCCATCTGAGATTTGTGTAAAGAATGATCGCATCTATGAACACTGCTTTCTGCATCCCGCTCAGATTTATGAAGATTTATATTAAAGTAACAGGGAAATGTCTAAGTGGTATTAGTTTAATTCTGCTCTCATTTGGGTGACATGAAACAAAAAATGTGTATTTCTCCATTATGGATCCTTTGATTCTGAGATCCCAATGTTCGACATTTAGTCATGAGGTCTACAGTCTCAGAAACTGGAAATACTTATAATAATGAGGACTTTTTTTTTCAGTTTAGTCTCATAATTGACTTGGGAGCCTTAGAAAAAGTGTTTTCCCACAATCTATACAGCGTATTAAAAATTAATCCTATTAGACAAGGTCATAGAACTTCACTGTAAGCCTGAAAAACACATGACATCATGTGATAATGGAAAGGCCAGGTCTCCAGCCCTCAGAATACACAAGGAGGAAGACAGTGAAGGTCATGTATTTTTTGACCTCTATTCTATACACAGTGTTTTAGAGGATAAAACCAAGGCAGCTTGAACAATGAAAAAACCCTCCACAATGGGAGATACTTGATTGGCCTGTCAAAAGGAATCTTGAATGGGAACCTGCTAGAGAAAACCGACTCCTCACATTCCCACCCTGAATAGGGAGAACAGCATCAGAAGAAAGCATGATTATTTCCTAGTGATGGGGTTAGGATAGCAGGGAGAATGCCTTCGTATAATTTTTAATGTTGAAGATCCTCAGTAATTTCTAGTTGACCTTCATCTGAATATATGTTTATATGGATGCAATGGACATTTGAAGACTGCACTTGGGTCACTGAACCCGATGAAATGACTGTGGCCTGATACTGTGGAGATGGGAGTTATAGTGATTGTATGTGCAATAGAACCTTCAGCATGTAAACACGCTGTCAAAAGATTTCAGTTTTTAATCCATTTTACTTCAATTCTTTTGACATGTGGATGATGTTAAGCCAAGATGATTCTTCCTTTTGTGTATTCTTCCTGTTTCTCACCATCAAAGTTCAGTTATGAGCTCATGGGGACTACTTTTTAGTTGGGAATATAAAGATGTTACAATTTGACTGCAAAAAAGTTAAGCCTGCCATTGCCAGAATTTTATTTATAGAATTTTATTTATTTTTATTAAATTTATTAATTTAGTGAGTTCGGGGAATCTCCAATGTATGTAGAATAGGCTCAGCTAAGACCACAAGTGGAGAACCACTGCTCTGTGTGTGCTTCTGGGGAGAACTGAGCCAATATCTCATTAGCAGAAATACAGAGAACACTGAAGAAATGATTCCACTAACATTAGAGAAGCTTAGAGAACCATGAGTATATCGGGTTTACTTACAGCTGTATCCATAAGGGATTCATTACATGAACATGGTAATTCAAAAGTAGCTGCATCATCGTTGAGACCATCACTGGTGGTGCATCTCTGTATCCCTGAAGCTACCTATCCAACTTGTGGGAGCTTTACCAAAGAAAGTCTCCTCTTCCACAACAATAACTTACTGATTATATGCACTTAGAGAACATCTTCATGAGTCTTGAAACTTCATGAGCTTCCCCAGCTACTTGAATTCCTCTTTCTGAGCCTCCAGTTTCATGAAATCCTCTGAACCTGTTTGCTTCCTTCTGGAGGGAATGTTGTGAATGAAGGCTTCAAGTATAAAATATGATCATATCACAATCCTCATAATTAAAGTCTATAAATAATCCTGACAAGTGATTAAATGAAATTTGTTTCAATCTCCTACCTTCACCATAACAGGGTTACATTTAGATTTATAGCTGTCATGCCCCTTAACAATCTGTAGCATTACAGACTTGTATATGTTTGAGAATACCACAGAGCATACATCCATACTGCACTGGGTCTTCCCGGACACAATCCTCTTCACTATTCCTTAAAGCAATGGTAGTAGTCATTTTCTAAGTTTCATCATAAATGAAAATGTTATGAACTTAGTTTCCTTTAACCCCCATATTTGTCATCTCATAGATTCAATGAGTTCAAAATCAAAGCACATATCATCTGTGTCAGTGCAGTTAGGGTGTCCCTCTGTCATCATTATCACCTAGATGCTACCACAGGGGAGCCTCTACTACCAAGTTCCCTCAGAACAATGCACGATTCGTTTTCTTGGGGGCCATGGGATCTATGGCTTGCTTTTTAAAAGACTACTTGGAGAGACTCGGTATCATGAAACAAGAACCAGAACACATTTAATAGAGTATTATATATATAATGATATAGTATAACGAATGATATTTTCCACATTATACTATAGGAAAATGTAGACACTCCTTGACATAAGGAAGGTTAAGTCACAGTAACCCATCATGGGTCAAGAAAAAGAAAGTCAAATATCATTGAAAAAGTACATTTATTGGGCTAAAGAGATGAATCAGAGGTTAAGAGCACTGTCTGCTCTTGCAGAAGACCCAGGTTCAAGTCCATGTACCCACACAGTATCTTATAACTATTTGTAACTATAATCCCAGGAAATCCTCTTCTGACCTTCTTTTCACCAGGTACCTGTACTGCACATAAACACATGAAGTAAAAACACATAAAATTTTATTTTTTAAAAAAGACATGAATTTATTACTCCGAAGAGCTTATCAGGACAAAATATTTTCAGTACTAACATTGTAAAGCAGTGATTATCTTCATGTTACAAAGTCACAAGTCAGTTAAAAAAGAAGCAAATTCCGAAAAATGAGATTTTAGGTGTTTTGATCATTGTGTGACTATCAAAATGTACAGTTTTTAGCATAAGTTAAAAAAGCTATCCATTCTGTTAGCAATATAACATTGTGACACGAGCATCATAAGCATGAGCATGTTCATTACTGAATAAAACATCACTGTGTGGCTCATAACTATTATCTAGTCATAACCATAATAAATTATATATTACAATATACTGTGGCTGTACCACCTCACGAACTTTGCCATATACCAAGTATGACACCACATTATCTTTGACACAATTTGTTGATTAGAAGTGGTCAGTGTCCCACTTACATTTATTAGGAGATGGTTAGATACTATGCATAAAACCTGCAGGAAAGTGCTCGCTTCGGCAGCACATATACTGAAAACTGCAGGAAACATTGGTTAAGTGTTAAACTAATGTGTATATATATATATAATGATAATAATGTGCATATATATATATATATATATATATATGCATGCATATAGGTGTGTATATGAACTAGTGATTCAGACCAAGAAGAACGGATCATCAAAAATGATCAGCATAATGGTCAACACAAGTCTCATTTATGTGAGGAATGCTAACATATGGTGTACTTGAATACATTTTAGGAGATGAGTGCATATTTGGTGTAATTTTGGGCTTTATGAAATTTGCACAACGAAGATGATGTGCAGAAATTGTAAGAACAGAGTGGAGCCCTGTAAGATATGAGCAGACCATGTTTGCTCTTAGATACTTGGATATACTCATATAAAATTCAGTTTCTTCAGTTCTTTCCTTTGTGCATTGATGTGTTTTTCAGCCATGTCCTTCATCATTCTTGCTGTATATAAGATTTTTGTGAAGAGATTTATTATTTTTTTGTATTTATTTATGTGGGGAGGGGCATCCCATTCCACACATGTGGAAGTAATATTATGTGTAATGGTAGGTAATTCTTCTTCTTTGTTAGTGTTTTGAGGTAGTTTCTTTTCTGGGTAGTCCCAGTTATCCTGAAACTCACTCTGTAGACCATGCTGGCCTCAAACTTAGAGATTTGCTGGACTCTGCCTCCCAAGAGCAAGGATAAAAGAATGCAGCTCAAAAATTTTTTCTAATAAATAATACCCCCTTTCTTGTGTATATTTCTTTTTAAAGTGCGTTCTCTCTCTCTTTCTCTCTCTCTTTCTCTCTCTCTCTCTCTCTGTGTGTGTGTGTGTGTGAGAGAGAGAGAGAGAGAGAGAGAGAATGGGTAATCATCAGGAATGTGGCCATGTGGTCAGAAGATAATAAAGGGTATCACGTCTCTATTTGTATCACTTTGAGATGAGGTCACTTTTGTTGTTGTTGACCACTCTGCATGCCAGGGTCTTGCTCTGCTCTTTGGAATTCTCTATTTCCCATCTTGCTGTAGGAGCTGCAAGGTTAAACGTGCTACCATGCCTGGTTTTTAAGTGGGTTCTGTTTTTTGTTTTTTTTTTGTTTTTTTTGTTTTTTTTTTTTTTCAAATTCAGGTCATTATATTGACAGGGCAAACACTTTAAGCCCTTCACTCTCCTTCACTCTCTTCTTTTACGTCACTTCTCGTTTACCTAGTTTTGTTACAGGATGTTTGCAGACTTCTACCTTATTTTTCAGTAGGATTGAAATAAATGCCAAGGTTCGATCTTTTTGTGAGGAATAAGATGAAAATACTATTTTTTTAACATATACTTTTTTTCTTTTCTTTTTTAAGGTTTATTTTATCTTATTATATATGAGTACACTGTAGCTGTCCTCAGACACTCCAGAAGAGGGAGCCATATCTCGTTACGGATGGTTGTGAGCCACCATGTGGTTGCTGGGATTTGAACTTATCACCTTCGGAAGAGCAGTCGGGTGCTCTTACCCGCTGAGCCATCTCACCAGCCCCCTATACTTTTTTTCTTAAAGGCACTATTGTATTTTATTTATTCATTTCCCTCTAATTTATTCGCTTATTTAGTTGACATCCTTATCACAGTCCCGCCTCTTTCCTCTTCTCCCAGCCCCACTCTCACCATCCCTCTCTGTATTCCACTTTTCTCTTCTGCTCTGAGAAGGGAAGCCACCCCACCTACCATGGGTGCCAACCCAACCTTTCACATTAAGTCTCAGCAGGACCAGGCGCATCCTTTCCCACTGAGGCCAGACAAGGCAGCCCAGGGAATAGGGAATAGGGATTCAAAGGGAGGCAACAGAATCAGGTTCAGCCCCTGCATCACTTGTTAAGAGACCCACATGGAGACCATACTGCACATCTGCAATATATATATATATATTGCATAGATCTAGCCAATGCATACACTTTGTTTAGTGGTTCATTCTCTGTGAGCCTTCATGGACAAAGATTAGTTGATTCTGTAGATCTTGTGGTGTCATTAATCCCTCTGGTGCCCTCAATCCTTCCCACTCTTCCACAAGACTCACTGATCCTTGCCTAATTTTGGTTGTAGGTCTCTGAATCTGTTTCCATTAACTGCTGGCTGAAGCCTCTCAGAGGACAGTAATGCTAGGCTTCTGTCTACAAGCATAACAGAGTATCAGTAATAGTGTCAGGGGTTGGCTTTCTTCCATGGCATGGCTCTCACGTTGGACCAGTCATTGGTTGGTCACCCTGTCAATCTCTGCTTCACCTTTATCCCTGTACATCTTATAGCTAGGACTGATTTTGATATTGTGAGTGGGTTGGTGTCCCCCTCCTCCACTGGAAGTCCTGTCTGGCTACATGAGGTGGTACATCAGGCTCTATATCCCCACTTAACATCCACTTTAACTCTTCTACTCAGAGCCAATGTGTACACCATCATCTAGTTAGTTATCTGAGCATTCCAGATGAAGTGGAGATAATTTGTACCAGTGTGGATCGTTCTCACAAACCTTTCTTTTCCAAAATGTTAGATTCTTGTATGTTTCTTTTATGTTGCCTGGTCATTCATGTGACACTGATGGTTTCTGCCTTTCCCTTATAACTCCAGCTGTATTGTTATGATGTTGGAACCTTTCCACCACTCTGCAGCATGGAGTGAGGCTCATGTATGTTTGCTATAATGTAGCCAGATAGCTTAGCACCACAGGAACAGGAAAAAAAATCACAAACTGGTAAGATAAGGAATTTTTACATCTGTACTGTCATGTTTTATGAATGTTAACATATGGAATGCATAAGTAGTTGAAGATATACTCAGGAATATACACAAACATATATAGAGAAAACAGAGGAAGAGAGAGGGAGAGGGAAAGGGAAAGGGAGAGAGGAGGGGGAGGGAGAGACAGGAGGAGGAGGGAAAGGGAGAGGGAGAAGGAGAGGGAGACGGAGAGGAAGATGGAGAGAGAACCAGAGAGCCATCAATATCTCAATGCAGGCATCATGCCATAGACTGCTCCCAGTTTCATAGCTCTTGGCAGCTATGTGCTGAAGTTTGTAGTTAAGTCAGTCTTTCAAGCTTTCCTTGGAGATAAAAATATCGTTGGGCTTCAGCCACTGTGAATTTTAATGAGTTTTATAGAAGAGAGTAATAAAGGAATGCCTATTTTCTGGCATAGGTTTCTAATACATATATTTCCAAAACAAAATTTTTGAAGAAAAATATCAAATATATTAATTAAAGTATATTTAAATTTGTGATCAATATTTTCAAAGATTTATTTATTTATTATCTATCTATGAATTTGGTGAGGGCACAGGTAGAGGACAAAGGATACTCTGTTGAAAGTCTGTTCTTTCTACTATGTAGGTACCAGGGGTAGACCTCAGGTTGCAATGCATGGTAGAAAGTGCTTTTATATGCTGAACCATCTTAGCAGCCCTTGTTTACATTGTGAAGAATGCTATTGATGCTTAAATTCTTAAAATTATAGCTTGCCATCTGAAATTATATGATTGTACAGCAATTAGGGAGAGGCTTTCATATTCCATGTGAGCCCCCAGTGCCAGAGAATGAATGTTCCTGCTTTTCTCCTCTTGAATTGGGTTTTTTTCTTGACTACTATCTTAAGAAAATTCCATCTTCATCCGCTATCCCTATTATCTAAGAAAGATAATAAAGGATCTCAGAGGTCTCTTCTATCTAGTCTCTAAGAAAAAAAATTGGTGACTATATGCTCCTTTTTATCTCAATGAAACAACTTTCCCCCTAATTATATATATATATATATATATATATATATGTATATATATATATATATATATATATAAAATAATTTTTGAAACTAGGTCTTATGTAGTCCATGATGGCCTTGAACTTGCCATGTAATAGACCACCTTGAGTTCCTGCCTGTCAGCTCTACCTCCTAAGTACTGACATTACAATCATATAACACATTCCTGGTGTGAGTAATTTCTTCAGTAAGTGAATTTAATGAGAGTACTGAAAGTAACATAAGCTATTTTATATTTCAATGTATTTGAATCACTTACTGTTCACTATCTACTTATAGGAGAGATTAACCTAGACTTCATTGTAGGCACTTTAACATTAAACTATAATGAAGCTTATCGAGTCTGTATCCACCAATAAAAAGAGAGAGTGACTGTTTCCTCACTTTAAGCGGGTTGACCCTATATTAGTTTACTGATAGTAAGAGAAAATGAATGGGGAGAAGAGAAGGTTGAGTACTCAGGGGCCAGTGGCACATATGTATGTTAGCTAAGCCCCTGAGAGGCTGGTGGGGAAGACAACTAGAAGTTGCAGAGCCATCAAGCTATATACTACACAATGAGCAGAACAGTGAGGGTTTAGAGATGGCTCAGTGGTTAAGAGCATTAACTGCTCTTCCAGAGGTCCTGAGTTCACAATCATTTGTAATGAGATCCAATGCCTTCTTCTGGTATATCTGAAGAGAGCAACAGTGTACTCATATAAATAAAATAAATAAATATTAAAAAATATGAAACTAAAAAGATTGAGAGCTTTTCTTTAATGCCAGGAAGAAATAAACTTTATAGTCTGTACTTTTCAAAGAAGACAAGTTCTAATATAAGATGCTGAAAAATTACATAATGTATCTTTTTCTGTTGTTGTTGTTTCCTGAGATTTCTGGAGTGTTCTAGTTAAATCATCATTTAACTCTACCTTCAGTGCAATATGTAGCACGTAACATATAATGCATAGAACAAGCTTAGAGAAATACCAGTTGGTCTTAGCTTCATCTAAGATGGATTTCCTTCATATGACTCCCACAGAAGTGGATGCTCACAGTCATCCATAAGAGGGAGCATGGGGCCCACATTGGAGAAGCTAGCGATAGAACCCCAGGAGCTGAAGGGGTCTGCAACCCTAGAAGAGGAACAACAATATGAACTAAACAGAACCCCCAGAACTCGTGACTCTAGCATCATATGTAACAGAAGATGGCCTAGTCAGCCATCATTGGGAGGAGAGGCCCCTTGGTATTGCAATCTTTATATGCCCCAATACAGGGAAACGCCAGGGCCAAGAAGTGGGAGTGGGTGGGCAGGGGAGTAGGGAGGGGGTAAGGGGGAGGGGGGAGGGGACTTTCGGAATAGCATTTGAAATGTAAATTAAGAAAATATCTAATAAAAAAAGTAATTAAAAAAAAGTAAATTTGAATGTTAGCGCTGCTTGGATTGTTTGCTTTGCATCATTACTGTTTCTGGTACTGACTGATTTCCCCTATGGATGGGTCTGAAGTTTATGGATATAAATTGTAACAGCTCTCCCATGTAACATATTAATATTACATCTAACCTTCCAAATGTTTTCATTTTGAGAATTCATCAGCAAGTTCAAGGCTACTATTCTATTTTGTAACCCAATCATTCTAACTGCATTCTTGTTTTTGCTTCCTGATTCAACCCCTATGCTCTCCCCTATAGCCTGTGCTCAGTAGAATATCAAGAACTCCTCTTTCGGTGTTAGTCTCTGATAATGGCTCTTTGCCTCTTTCAAGGTAATGGCACAGTTATTTCAAAGCTTCAAGACCCTGAAGCTGAGGTCATCATCATGGCTGACCCGATTACCTTGGTATTTTGTTTTTTGCACACCTTGTAGGATATGAAATTGCAGTTCTCTGACCACTAGGAGTTTGTATTTTTGCCTTTTCTTCATGTGAGCCTTCTGTTTCACACAGAAGTATTTCAGGAGACTCCAGAGCTACAATGTTTAAAAGCTGAGTGCCACATCCTCTGACTGCTTATTTCTAGGGCCACCAATTTCTTCTCAGCATCTCTATTTTGTACCAGTTAAGCATTTCACCTTTGCCTTTGTTTCTCTGCTCCACTAAACTATTTCGTTAGCTAGGTGGCTAGAATAATGGCTGGAGTAGTCTGTGGCAAGATGCTAAAGAATATTTTAAAAATAAAGTTTGCATATTTTTTTCTCAGTAATAATTGGACTTGGGCCTACCGTGTCCTACTTCTAACACAAATAGTCTGCATTGCAGCATTCTGGTTCTGCTGGCTATTTTTTTTTTCTATTAAGTGCACAAAAGACAGACATTTGCATATGAGTTATCTTACCCAATGACATGTGAACCATTTAACCTGGCTTCCTTGACGTACCTTATATTCAACACAGCCTAACAGCAAACTCTGTGACTCAGTATTTTGGTTCTATATTTAATAACTATGATTCTGATTCAACAATAAGTTTATTATAAGGCCAGGTATATAAATAGATTTACACAATAATTAATGTACACTTAATTAGAATATTGTCTCATACTTGATTCCCTTATGCATACATATATATTTTGTTTAGTCTAAGTTAGGAAATAATATTATTATTCCTTTTTTCATTTCTTCATTCTTACATCATATTTTCTGTCACCAAATACAGGGAAGGTAAGGGATTTTCCCCATTGCCTACTTTGTTGTTGTTGTTGTTGTTGTTGTTGTTTAACTGTCTCACCCTCCTTCTTAGTAAACACAGTCTTCCTTTATTGATCTTCATCAATGCCTATCAGGGTTCACTGAAAAATATTAGGTCAAACCTAATGTGGCCAAATCCAATCAAAGCAGCTCCAGATGACTTTCAGTAATTTGGGTATATAACCTTACTTATGTCATATAATCTGACTTGTGAAATCTTTCTCATTAATTTCAAGAATCACAACACAGTGCCTTTTCTACAGACACAGTAGTTTTGCTCCCAATCTTAGATTAGACTACTTCCAGAGAATACCTAAAGGTTAGAAGTGAGACAATTACTGTTGCTTTGACACATACGAGCATGCTATGCTGGCTTTCTCTCTTAGGCTATGCAAAATGAATGTTGACATACAACAGTATAACAAAGAAGCTAGAGATGATTTTTATCCCGGAGCTGTCGCCCTGTTGTCCCCACAGTTGAGAGGACTAAGCATTTGGGCTGGTAGAAGTCGGAAAATACAAAACCTTCTCAAAGTGTGTCCTAAAGGAGAGCATTTAGATGTAATATCGATGGGAAGGCTCAGATTTGTTTTCATTCCGTTTTTGATAAAAGCAGAGACATTCTAGCAGAAAGAGGACCTTGAAATGGAATGTGTTTCTTAGCAAGAAAATGAACTCTGCATGGCAGGGCATGTTTCAGCGGGACTACAGATGTTCAAGCATTAAAAGGGGTCTCAGGTTAACAATAGTTTATTCTTCGATCCTGCACATTCAGGTTTCTTAAGAAACGACAAAAGAAAGCCAGTCAAAGGGGGACTGGTGTTGTGTTTAATATGGAGATGGTATCTATTTAATATGAACAAGAAACTCGCTGAAATTACATTGCTCAAGAGTCATAGGAGAAGCAATGTCAAAAAAACAAATAAAACTTAAAACCTCGATGAAAACACACACTGAGATATCCAAGCAGCAGTATTTTTAATTTAAGGGAAGGCAGGATATAAATCAAACCATTCAAACCAAGCAGGGCTCAAATCGCCAAATAATAACCTCAAGCTGGGAGAAGCACTGGCTCCTGTAACAGTGTGTAAGGACACGAGAAACGCTGTTTTTCACTGTGACCTTCACATAGTCTGGACAAAGAAAAGGCAGGAGCCGCCTGCACGGTGGAATAAATCAACACTCAGTGTGTTGTGCTGTCTGAAAAGGCGGAACCGAAGGAGGTGGGGCATCAACAGAAAAAGTCGTTAGACTCACAGGAGAGAAGTTCCAGCTGTGTGGCCGCTATGATTCTATCGCTGGGCTGACTGGGAAATGCTCCAAACAACAGGATTTTATACAGAGCACAGTCATTTGCTCACCTTGAATGTTTTTTACAAGTAAACCAAGAGCAGCCAAACAGTCTCTGTGCCTAACCAAGGATTTTCAGAATTGTCCTTACCAGTGATGGGTATGTGTGGTGGGATGTTGCATTTAAAGTTACATTGTAGCAGAAGTATGGGCACCACTTCACATTGTTGCATTTGTGTGGTAAATGAATGAAGATCAGACAGAGACTTAGAGTCCTTCTTTCTTCTATCTTAAGAGTCATCTCTTGTTCTTCATTTTGGAAGACTAGGTCAGAAGGTGGCAAAGTCATTCCCTCCTCAATAAAAAGCAGACATATTTAGAGTATCTGTTTAAGCAAGATATAGCTTGAGGAAGATTTCACACCAATATATCTGTAACTGCGGCCCTGATGTGGAGTTTCTTCATTCCTGTTGAAAGTATGCCACAGTTTTGTACCTAATTTTAACAGGACCATGATAGAAATGCTTTGGTTTTTTCCACTAAAGTTGTACACAGAAGTGAAACCATCTTCGATTTATATTACTTTCCATTTGCTTATTTGTTTATGTATCTGTATGTGACACCCACAAACTCCAGCGAGAGAATAGGGGTGGGAGGGCATCAGCCTTGTTAGAGGCCATCCCCTCCTTTGATCATGTGGTGATCTGTGGTCAGGCTTAGGTCATCTAGCTTCATACATAGTGCCTTTATCCAGTGAGCCATCTCACTAGCCCTGGTCCTGGATTTATAATTGACATCAAATCGTGTACTGAAGCCGGTCTTTGTGGAAGAGTGGAATGAATATTAAGGAACATCCTTATTTTCAAGAGAGCAAACCCATCTAACTTGTGATATGGAGATATTAGGCAGGTTGCCTAGAACTGACGATAAACTGAACAGGTCAGATAGGACAACGGGCGCATCACTTGAGAAGGAAGGCCTTAAGAGTGTGCAAGCCTGATTCTCTTTGGATCTCTCTAGAAATATAGTTTCCACCCTACAGGTGGAACAATAATATGAACTAATCAGTACCCCCAGAGCTCATGTCTCTAGCTGCGTATGTAGAAGATAGCCTAGTTGGCCATTATTGGGAAGAGAGGCCCCTTGGTCTTACAAACTTTATATGCCCCAGTACAGGGGGATGCCAGGGCCCAGAAGTGGGAGTGGGTGGGTAGAGGAACAGGGCAGGGGGAGGGTAAGGGGACTTTTGGGATAGCATTTGAAATGTAAATGAAGAAAATATCTAATAAAAAATAAAAGAAAAGAAAAAGAAAAATAGAGTTCCCAGCTGCCATTCAGGAGAAGCTCTTATGCTAATGAGATAAGAAAGTAAGAAAATATTGCTATGAACAGATGTTTGAATGAGACATATATCTTCATGCTGGATAGAAAATATTACATGAATATGTACAGATAAGAGATGGTGAGAGTATGAACTCTAACAATGACAACAATCTTGGAAGGTTATTAAAAAATAAAATCCTTGATTAATTGGTTCATTAATATTGTTCTTTTACTATTAACTTCAGAATTTTCCTACTTTTCCCTTCAATCAGGTATAAGTTAGGTTATATTTAAGAACATATATGAATAAATATGCTTATATGTATGCAGTAACAATAAGTAAAAATAAATAAATAAATCAGCCATGAATTTCAAGGAGAATGGGAAGGAGTATATGGGAGGGTTTAGAGGGAGGAAATGGAGGGAGAAGTGCTTTAATTAAATTGTAAACTCAAAAGTAAAATAAATAAATAACAGTAATATAAAGCAAATAAAGAAAGCAAAAGCCACTCCTTCCATGCCTTTATCCCAGCACTCAGAAGGCAAAATCAGACAGATATTTGTAAGTTTAAGGACAGCCTAATCTACATAGTTTCATGCCAAGCAGAGCTACAAAATGAGGCTCTGTCTAAGGAAGGAAGGAAGGAAGGAAGGAAGGAAGGAAGGAAAGAAGGAAAGAAGGAAAGACAGAAGGGAGAGAAAGAAAAATAGACAAGAAGAAAAGTTCAAAACAAAGCTTTACTATATAAGAGAATACCTTTACAAATTGTATATCATTAGAAATTTTCAGATAAAGCATTAAAGCCTTCATAACTTGACATTAAAAAGATGACACAATTTCAAATGGGAAAATTCTTCAGATAATCTCTCCAAGGATATAGGAGTCCAATAAGCACACAAAATAGATACTTAGTATTTTTAGTCACTAGGAAAATGGCAAACAGACCTATCAAGAGACAGGTGCCCCAGACATGGTTTTCCAGCCATTCACTCCAGTACTTGGAAGACAGGCAGGTAGATCTGAGTTCAAGGCTAATCTTGTCTATTGGATGAGTTCTATTCCAGCCATGGCTACACAGGAACTTCCAGGACACCTCATACTGTGTGCATAGACCCGGTCTCAGAAAAACAAGAGATTGGTATTTTCAAAGCTTTTGCAAAGATTTTTGGTGCCCTTTCTTTCTACTGGAGGTAGACTCTACAAGTTCTCTCTCCCTACTGTTGGGCATTTCATCTAAGGTCCCTCCATTTGAGTCCTGAGAGTCCCTCACCCACCAGATCTCTGGTATGTTCTAGAGGGACCCCCCACCTCTCACCCACCCCCAGGTTGCATATTTCCATCCATTCTGCTGGCCCTCAGGGCTTCTCTCCTGTCCCCTCTCTCCCCAATACCTGATCATGTTCTCCTTTTCCTCCTCCCCCCTCTCACCTAGGTCCCTCTGCCCCCTACCCTCTCTATTGCTTTCTTCTCTTTCCCAAGTGGGAATGAAGCATTTTCACTTGAGCCCTTTGACTTTTTGACCTTCTTGAGTTCTATGCCTTGTATTCTGGGTATTATGTGCATTTTTGGCTAATATCCATTTACAAGTGAGTACATACCATCCCTGTCCTTTAAGGTCTGAGATACCTCAGTCAGTATGATATTGTCAAGTAGAAGGATGGGTTTGCTATTCCACAGTAAAAAAATCTGACCCAGAGCTAATTCTGTATAAAAGAATTACAGGTACAAAAATGGAGAGGAGCCTGAGGGAAAGGAGGTCCAGTGACAGGTCCAACTTGGGATCAGTCTTAAGGAGAAGCACCACGGCGGCCTAACACTGTTACTGATGCTATGGTATGGTTACAGACAGGAGCCTAGCACGATTGTCCTCTGAGAGGCCCAAAAAGCAGCTGACTGAAACATAGGCAGATCTTTACACATAACCAATCTACCGAAGTCTGGGAACCCTGTAGTTGAATTAGGAAAAGGCTGGAAGAAACTGAGGAGGAGGGCAACCAACCCCACAGGAAGACCAGCAGTTTCTACTCAACTTACCTGAACCCCAGAGATCTTTCAGAGACTGAGCCACCATCCAGGCAACATAGCTGGTCTGAGGCCCTGACAAATACACAGTAGAGGACTGCCTGGTCTGGCCTCAGTGGGAGAAGTTGCACCTAACCATGGAGAGACTTGAAGACTGAGGGAGTGGAGTGGTATGACAGGGGAGGAGGGTTGAATGGGGGCTGTGGACATCCTCTTGGAGACAGAGAGGAGGAACTGTCAGATGATGGACCTAGAGGGGGATAATGATTGGACTGAAAAAAAAAAGATTAAAGATAGATTTTTTTAAAAAGAGTCTTGACAAAAATGAAAATAATGTGATTAATAACTATTGAGGAGGATATGGAAGAATTTTTAAGTGTTAAATATTGCCTGAGAAACTTTACAATGTTTCTCCTTCCTTGGAAAACAGTTTACTAATTTCTCAACATGTTAAACCCAATAAATTCATTCTGAACTTTAAGCTCAAAATATGGAAATATTAACTCACAAGAATACCTTTGTGCACACAGGGCTGGAGAGATGGCTTAGCAGTTAAGACTAGTTACTAGTCTTATATAGGTAGGACCTGTACTCCATTCTCATACTCATTTGGTGGTTTACACCCATCCATAATGCCATCTCTGGGTGACCCAGTGCCCTTTTCTGGCCTCTGTGGATATTACATAAGCATGTAGTATATGTACATACATATAGATGAAAAACATTACAATAAAAATAAATCTTTAAAAACTTGTGCACATAGTACTCATATGTTATCCATAAATCATCAAGTAGTAAGTCCCAGATATGTAGGTAAATGGATAATTATGACCTATCTGTACAATGAGATGCTTTTCTGTGGTAACAAGTGCTATAATAATGATGGGCTTTGATAATGAGTTAAGGAAAGAAGTCAGTAACAAAAGGTCATATGTTGTGCTCCCTAGTTACCTGAAGTGTAAAGGATTTGTACATCCTAGAGATAGAAAGTGAGATGGGTACAGCCAAGCATGGGAAAGTGGTGTTAATAAGAAGAAATGATGAATAGCAACTGATGGTAGCATGGTGTCTTTCAAAGGCAACAGTGAAGGCCCAAGAATAAACTTCAAGGCTGTTATGAAACTGGAGAAAATACACCAAACTCTGGCAAACAGCCTGTTATTTTGCTGTCAAAGTAAATATATTTTTTTGCCATTTTTCTTCAGCTTCTTAACTATAGAATTGCTAATGCCACTTTCAATGTATTGGGGAATAATTTTCATCCCTAATAGTATATTCAGTTTTTTAAAAGAAATTGCAAAAATGCATTACAATCTCATTAATAGGTTTCATGTGGAATTTAGAAAAAAGGAAAATTTGTTGAGTTAAGGATATCAAAGCGAACAGCAAAGGTGAGGAAAGTTTAGAGTATGTTCATGTAATTGGCTGGAATTATCACATTCATCTCTCTGGGTCTTGAACTAAAGAACAAAATTCATTAAAGGAAGATTACAAACTTTCTACTCCTTAACCTTTCCTGCTAAGTTTCAATTAGTCAAAAAGTATCCTTTTTCCATTCCAGTCACCTTTTCTAACTTGAATAGCTAGCTACACTTTAGGCTCTTATTATTATTATTTTGGCTAGAGCAAGACACTTACTGAAAAGAAAGCTAGCTAGCTAGAAGCTCAATCATAAAACCATTAACAAATCTTTCACTGGGGTTATGCTCTATAACAGCCAATTCCATAAACTCTTTTTTTTTCCACTTGCAGCCAATTTACTATCATATCATAAATCTCAATGCCACCCTCCCTCAATCTCATTAAAAGAGCAGCTTTAATCTCTTTTCTCTAGGTCCTTTATCGCCAGGAAAACATATTCAATACCAGAGATCATGGTGGGGCTGTCTAGGATTACTAAAATTTCATTACTTCCATAAAATTTGTCACGGTGCATTTGCAGATAGGCTATGAATTACCCTTGAATGCTACACCTGTCAAAATAGATGATGTGGGCTCCTTTGGAGATTGGACTTGCTAACCTCATTATCCCTTCCATCCCAACTTTCCCCAGATTCTCTGATGACATGAAATGTAAGGAGCTTCATGGGTTTGAAGAAAGCTGCAAGAGAAAAAGTGAGCAGAAAGCAGCTAGAACACCCAAAGCAACCACCAAGGTAACTGGAAATCAGGGATGTCTTCTTCAGTAGTTTACTTTGGAAATCTCGAAAGACTGTAACATAACAATTGTTAATTAAGGGGAAATATATTTGTTCATTATTTATTGTATCTAAAGAGAAAGTGGATTTTTAATATTCCACTTACACTTTTTTTTTTACTTTTAAATTACTATGTATAAAGAGCCTCTGTATCAGATATTATGCCAAGTTTCTAGGATATTTGTTTACTCAGTTAAAAGAGAAAGTAGTTTCTGCTCTCAAGAGGTCTGTGGTGGTTTGAATAGGTATGGTTCCCATAGATTCATGTGTTTGCATGGTTGGCCCTGGGAAGTGTCCCTATTAGGAGGTATGGCTTTGTTGGAGCAAATGTGGCCTTATTGGAGTAAGTGTGTCACTGCAGGGGCAGACTTTGAGGACTTGAGCCAAAGCTAGGAGAATCCAATGTAGGAGATGCTTAAACTACACCAAGTGTGGCACACAGTCTGCTCTCCTGCTGCCTGTAGATCAAGATGTAGAACCTCCAGCTCTATCTCCAGCACCATGTCTGCCTACACAATTCCCTGTTTCCCACCAAGACAATAGTGGTCTGAAGCTCTGAAACTAAAACCCAGTCCTAGAAAAATGTTTTCCTTTATAAGAGTTGTTGTGGTTATGCTGTTTCTTCAAAACAATAGAACCTTAACTAAGACAAGGTTCATTATTCATTACTAAGTTCTACATAGTAAATAAATGCTTATACTTTGATAGGCAACTTCATGTGGGTTTGACATTGAACACGTGGAAATGAAGAGTCTTATAACTTTAATTCAGGGACCTGGACCTCATTCTGAATGCTGTGGGGAGCCACCATAGTATTGTAAGCAGAGGAATAAAATGGTGCAATATTTCTCTTATCAAAACCTGAGCCAGTCACAAGAGGGATGAAGAAGTGGGAGAACATCAGCCGCAATCATTCTGTCTGGGAATCTAGACACAAAGTTGAAAGACAGAACCACGAGAACAGCAAGCAAAGGAAGGCTGGCCACAAGCAAAGCCGAGATGCTGGCATGGGAGAGTGCAGAAGCAGGTCTCAGAGGCACCTCACTAGGTAAACAACAATTTCATGTTCTGAAATAGAGGAAAGCAGAGACTAACAGAAGATGAAAGTTATTTTTAGCCTTACTGTTTCTGGTATTTTTAGCCTGACTGTAGACCACTCTAGTAAAGATATTGCAGAAGTATTACAGTACATAGTGGAGCCTGGAGAGATGCAGAGACCATGATGAAAGAGAGAAGAATTCTTGTCCTTACATTCATCGCCTCGGGCTTAAAGCAGATATTAGATCCTGAGCCTTGCTATATCTGTAGGAAAGAAATATCTCTTTCTTCAGAAACAAGTTTCTTTCCCAAGCATACTGCCCCTGTGCAGCCTGCATTCTATCTGAAGGTACAAACCCTTCCTTTGTTGGAGATATCCAGTTCCTAGGCAGTGAGGATGATGGGAAGGTTTCAGACCACTAACACTTCTCTATGTGCAAAATGACCTCTGCTTAACCAATAAAAGAACCTTTACAAAAATCCAGAGGATGATGGTTATTTAGGTACAGTCTTGTTCTTGTCATCTCCACCACCACAACCATTTTATGTATTTATTTATAAACTTATTGATAATGAGTTGATTATTTTTCTTTTCACTGTGATAAAATACCTGAGAGAAGACCCTTAAGAAGCAGAAGCTCGTCTAGATGTAATGTTAAGATGAGTGTGGCAAAAAATAAAACCCAAATAAACAGAAAAACAAAAACAAACAAACAAACAAAAATACCCAAAACAAAAACATGGCATCCATCATAGCAAGGACAACATTACAGTTGGAATGGTTTGGCCCATGGCTACAGAAGGTTTTCCTTACCAATGACTTTTTAAAATTATGATTTTTTAAACATTGTGAAATTATTATATTATTATATCATCTTTCTCCTTCTCTTTCTTCCTTCCAACCCCTGGTGTGTATCCTTCCTTCTTTCCTTCATGATTTCTTTCTCTTTAGTTGTTGTTATGCGTGTATGTGTGCAGGTATACTTCTAAATATATAAATGCAATATGCTCAGTCCATATGGTATTTCTTGTATGTATATGTCTTCAGGACTTCCCTCACCAACATGGCCACCTAAACATAGCCTGAGCAGGGACCAGTTACTTTTTAAAGATAAGACAGGGAACACACACACACACACACACACACACACACACACACAGACAGAGACAGAGAGAAAGACAGACGGAGAGAGAGACAGAAAGAGAGAGAGAGAACAAGAGAGACACAGAGAGAGAGAGAGAGAGAGAGAGAGAGAGAGAGAGAGAGAGAGAGAGAGAGAGAGAAGAGCTGGGACATAACCCTCAAACATCCTTCCTAGTGGCATCTGTCTACCAATAAGGTCTCATCTCCTAAGGTTTCAATAGTTTCCCAGAACAGTGCCAAGTAAAAGTTAAACACATGAGTCTGTGGAAGATGGTTCAGACTGCAACCCTAACAGCTCACTAACTAGATGATGAGATTCAGATCATCTACTTACATCCATGAGTCAAATTAGCAGGTTTTTTTAAAGCTCTTAATGGACGTTTTTCCTTTTTACAAAATAAAGGGGCACAATGTGAACATTATTTTTCCTAAACTGAAGGTAGTAACTGCTTATTTTACTACATTAAAAAAAAGTTCATCCTTGAAACTGTATTTCAGTTATATTTTCAAATCACATACTTATCGATTTAATATTTGCTGACTGGCACTGTTGTAAATACCACATATATAAAAATATGCTTGATAGTCATGCTGGTTCGGGTTACTGTTGCTGTGATGAAACAGCATGGCCATGAGTAACACAGGGAGGAAAGGGTTGGTTTGGCTTACACTTGCACATACACTGCACACCCTAGTCCAACACAGAAGGAAGTCAGGGCAGGAACTCAGAAGGGGTGGACCCTGGAGGTAGGAGCTGATGCAGAGGCCAAGGAGGGGTGCTGCTTTCTGGCTTGGTCTTCATGCCTGCTTTCTGGCTTGGTCTTCATGCCTGCTTTCTTAAACCACCAAGCCCACCAGCCCAAGGATAGCACCAAAACTACAACAGGCTGAGCCATCCCTCATCAATCACTAATCAAGACAAGGTTGTGCAGCCAATCCTATGGTGGAATTTTCTTAAATGAGGTTCCCTCCTCTCAGAAGACTTTGACTTTTGTCAAGCTGACAGAAGACGTTATAGCACAAGAGTGTTTTCTTTCTTTCTTTTTTTATTTTTTTCAATTGGAAATAGATTCTTTTCTTGGTTTCTTCTTTTTTTATTATTTATTATTAGAGAATTTCTTCATTTAAATTTCAAGTGTTATCCCATAAGTCCCCTATACCCTCCCCCTGCCCTGCTCCCCTACCCACCCACTCCCACTACTTGGCGCTGGCATTTCCCTGGACTGGGGGCATATAAACATTGCTAGACCAAGGGCCTTTCTTCCCCAATAATGGCCAACTAGGGCATCTTCTAATACATATGCAGCTAGAGACATGAGCTCTGGGGGAACTGATTAGTTCATATTGTTGTTCCATCTATAGGGTTGCATACCCCTATAGCTCTTGGGTACTCTCTCTAGCTTCTACATTGGGGACCCTATGTTCTGCCCTATAGATGATTGTGAGCATCCACTACAAGAATGTTTTCTATACACGACAGGGCCACTGTACATACGATCTCTCTGTGTCTACAGACAAGTTTAAACTAGACAAATATCTCATCAGGGATGGAGGAGGGGACCGCCAGGCCCCATCCTGATTGAGATGCTATTGATAATTTAAGACTCCTGGCAGAGGGAGTGTCTGTTCTTCTGGAAAGCTTCATCAGAGAGGCTACCCAGGAGCCAATCGATTGCAGTGCACCTGTGCCCATAAAGGTGGCACCGAAGGGACTGAGTCAGCTTGAAGGAAAAAGTGCAATGGGAGGGGAAAGAGTTAGTGGGAGAGAGAAATTAGAGAGGATGAATGAGGAATTTTTAAAACATGATTTTGCATGTATGACATTCTCAGATCTAAATATCAAGAATTAAATAAGACAGAAAACATGCTTGATAGTAGACAAGAAAATAATAACTTCAAGTATAAATAAACAGAAAAGTCAAAAAAAAAATTCCAAGTCATGATAGCTATGAAGCAGATAAACGAACCTAAGATTAGATTAGATATGATTTTACCAAAGAAGCGGTGGCCAATGAATCTGCGCAGAATATTGTAGCAGGGTGTGTGCCTCCGAGGAAGTCACAGCTAAAGACTCACCGAAGTGATGGAGGGAGCTCAGCAGAAAGAGCACTGGGAATCCAGTGTTCCATCGAAGCCGCGGGGAAAACCAGGCAGTAGAATTGACTTGCCTCTTCTCAAGCAGCTGGGGCACATCTGGTAGGAGAAGAACATGGGACAAGAGCAAATTACAGCATCTGCACACTTTATAGTCCTGATGATATCAAATATAATGACAAAACTCTGGAAACGTTTGAGCAGGGCAATGCAGCTGTGATAGGGACTCTAGGTGCATCATTGTGGAGTCAGGTGTGACGGCATATACAATAGCCCATCACCAAAGATGTACAGGCGAGAAGTTCAAGAGATGAATGCCAGGTTTACCTGCATAGGGACTTCTGGGACAACATGGAGTCCTTGAGACCTTGACTCACAGAAACAAAACCAACAAAACAAAGCAAAACAAAACAAAACTCACCAGAAAACAACACCAGCATACCTCCGCCCTCCACTTCACCAGTCCATACACAAATCCCAACAAGGAGTCTTTTGCATTCTTTGAGAGACTGCATGTGATAGGTTAATGGTGAAGCTGGAGTCCGCTAACTTCTTATAAACAGTCTCCACTATCCTAGCAAAGTAAGGCAAGCCAACCGCCATCAGGAGCTGGTTAGAAAACCACGGCTAAGTATTAATCAAAGAAACATGTAATTTAATAAAAGAGATTCTTCCCGACTGGGAGCTATCATTAAATCATTTTCCAACAACCGCGGGAATCCATAAAGAATGTCATCTTTTTATCTTAAAGCATTTATTTCTCCAGATTCAGCTATATGTTTTAGTGGGAAAAAAAATCACACTTTAAAAATAGAGAGAAAAGCTTCCTTTTCTCTCTTTTCATACATTTTATGCACAAAAAATATAATGCATTGTGACTAGTTCAAAGCTTTCAACTCTTAAAAGAAAATTACATTGAAACATTTGAAAGAGCTAAGCAGCTAAATAAAGCCATATTATATAGGGACAAGAAAGAGGAAGAGGAATTTAGTTAACTAAAATCAGCACTATAAATTCAGCTCACTCGTAAGATGCAAAGAACTGTACAATTTTGGGTGAAAGTTTTGTGATCACAATTTTTGTGGAAAGGGGAAGGACAGGAAAATGAGTAATTCTTTCATATATCACAATTCTAGAACAGAAGATATTTAATAAAAAGAAGGAAATCATTTTGGTAGAAATTCAGATGAAACTACCATCCTTTTACCAGTCCAAAGAAACAAAACAAGAACAAGAACAACAACAACAAAAAAAAAACCCAGTGTAACACATCTTACATAAGAGCAAAATTTGCAAACTACATATTTTACAAGAGACGCCTATGTTGATAAACTGTTGTACAGGAGTGGCCTAATTATGCTAAGCAATTTGAAGGTAGAATTTAAACAATAAACAAGAATTTAAAGATCAGACATTATTTTAAGTGTTGAGGATATGGCTCTGCAGTTCAGAGTGCTTCCTGCTTAAGTAGGGGATATATTGTTTGCTGTAACACCCATGCAGGATGGCTTATAACTCCCAGCTTCAGGAAATCCAATGCCCATTTTTGGCTTCCACACACACCTTTACACATGTAGCATACCACCACATACAGAAATCCGTATACACCAGTGGAGATAAAATAGTTCTAGACAGCATTTTAAAATTATTGATGGGAAGTTTCTGGAAGGAAAATGTCTTTTGAAAATGATTCTATCTGACAAAATTTTTATTTTAAGTGGAAAGATACACATATTTTTGTTTGGATAAAAGTAACCTGAGGTAACTGTAAGCCTTTCCATTTTTAAATGTTAATGAACTCCATCACAGAAAGATATGCACCTTTCATTCTCCAGTGAAATTTAGCAATGTAATTTTCAAATGAGACATCCCTTCGATGAGACAAGTCTCTCAATCACTGGAGCAATTTAAAGCATTAAAACATGACTTTTGGTGTGCCGTTGATTTTTTTTTTTCTTATCTTTTCCTGAAACTTCAGCCTGCCTCAGACGAACCTCACTTGGGTCCTCCATCCACAGGTGGGGGGGGGGGAAGTCAGGTTCTGGTTACAGGTGGGCAAAGGGTCCGCTGAGAAGAAGGGGTGACAAACAGAAGGGACACAAGGGAGTGTGGATCTGAATGTAATTTGTCTCAAAGCAAGCATCAGCTTTATAATACAGAAAACAAAGGAGTCAGATATCACAGCAGGCAAGGTACTTCTGACACAAAACAGAGGAATGCCTACAAAGGACTGGCAGGAACCAACTGGAATAAAATTCAGTGTTAACAACTGGGAATTAAAAGCAGCTCCACCCAAGATCCTCTTAATCTTATAAGTTAGGGACAAGGCCTTCATGCCCTTGCCATAGTTCATGTTCTAGTTTATTGTATAGTACACCTTCCCCCTAGACCATTGTAAATACTTGTATATGGGTGTAACTCAGCTATCTATAGTTCTAAGTATCTACTCTAGTTCCCCCTTAGATCACAAACTTCCTTCTTCCTAGATAATGGTAAATTCCTGTGAGGGCAGTGACTTTTTAGCTCAAGGACTGACTGCCTAGAATCTAACTTAGCTATATGTCAAATAGAGGCACTTATAATAAAGCAATATTAAGGGAAAACACACAGATCCATTTACCACTAAAGCAAGGACATTGGAGCATTCATTATACAGGATGCCACGGTTCCAGGAGACAAAGTTTCCATGAACTTTTCGCCTCAGGACAGCGCCCAGGTTTTGGGGGCCTGTCGCGCTTGTCACTACTGGAGTGGATGTAGCATCAGCCCTGTTTCATTTCTTCTTCCTTCTTTGACATCTCCACATGATGACTAGCATAGCAGGATTTTATTAGGTAAGGAGGAAGGATGAGGTGGGGGGTGAAGAGAGGACACCTGAGGCGCTAGGGAGAGAGTTTTGCTGGCATGAGGTGGAGTACAGGTAAGAACAGGAATGTCAGGGAGGCTAGAGATAGTAAGAAAGTAGAAGCACCAAAATATACTTTGCTAAAACATCATAGTGGATCTAACGTATTGAATACTGATTTAAAAATACCAATGACTTTAAAAAAAATGCATGTTAATCAAAACTCAGCCGGCTATTTTTCACCAAACTCATGAGTGTACATAAACCATGAGGTGGGGGCTACAAGTTCTCCATGTGGGAAGATTTTAGAGAGGAAGCCTACACCAAATCAATCAATCAATCAATCAATCAATCAATCAATCAATCATTTCTTTCCATATTAACTATGAACGTTGTAGTTGTAAGTAACAAAGCTGAAATAAAAGTTATAGTCTGTAAGTCCTTACTTAATTTAGTAGGCTCTGAAAACTCTGTTAATAGTGTCTAACCAGCTGGGCGTGGCAGCTCACTCCTTTAATCCCAGCACTTGGGAGGCAGAGGCAGGTGGATTTCTGTGTTCGAGGCCAGCCTTGTCTACAGAGTGAGTTCCAGGGTAGCCAGGGATATACAGAGAAACCCTGTCTCGAAAAACAAAAACAAAACAAAACAAAACAAAAAAAACAAACAGCAACAACAACAAAAATAAAATAGGGTCTTACCTTTTTTTTGAGTCTTTATAGTTTGTTTTCCACCTAGAAGTCATAGTTACATTTCACAGAACTATTAAAACTTTAACCTTTGAATTCCTTTTAATTGCAGTTACAGGAATCACCAAGGTCTTCATGCTGGACTACAATCCCTGGCTCCCATTATTCTGTTCGAGCATGCCCACTAAATCTCATGCACTGTTCTGTTCTCTCTGCACTTAAAGCTCTTTCCTGTTAATGGGCTTTGCACTTAGCCCCTCTCTGAGGGGGTGACATTTCACTTGGTTTTCTTCATATTCTTTCCCTTCTCATCATGTTTCTTCTTAAATACCATGTCTTTTCCGAGGGCATTGCCCAAATCCTTACCTATTGTTGCTCCTTAGCATGTGTGCACCACCTGGCTTAACTCTCTAGCTTGCAATCACTATAAACTCTTCATATTCTCACCGGATACACGAGTGCTCTGGGAACACAGAGATGATTAGCTTATCGTAGCTGCAACAAGAGCCCTGCTCGAATACTCAAAGTCTGTCGCTCTGTCTTTGATTATTTATTTATTTATTTATTTATTTATTTATTTATTTATTTATTTATTCATCCTACCCAATAATATTCCTTCCCAAGGGGAGTTAGACTGGCCTCTCGACACAGATCATAGAGTGTCCAAGCGAAAATATAGCATTTAAAGCAGAGGATCTTTGAAAATATGTAAGAAAACTAGTCTCCTACCTCGTAAATCCTGAAAGTGTCTTGGCAAAGATTTCAAATAAAAATCTTTGATTTTATTTTATTATTGGGGTAATAATTGTTTGCCTGTCATGAGAGAAAACAGGAAGCAAGCTGGAGTCAGATTTGTTGGGACATATAGAATAGGAGGGTCAACTTCACGGCTGTCTGTCTACAGTCTATGCAATACCTTACCCCTCAATTCAGACATCACTAGAGCATCAACAGCAGATTCATTAAAGGGCACAAGGGCTATGAACACCATTTTTACCTTCACTTCCTCTGCCTTAATTGTGTAATATACTTCTGTAGTATTTAGATCTGTGCTGAGCTTCCTTTTATGACCTTACCTTAAAACAGAAGAAAATGATGTCTCAGATGACGAAGTAGGGTAATGAGGTAAAAGTAGGGCAGAGATAAGATACATGAGTTATAAAACAGACAAGGGAATTATAAATATATATATGGGTTTTTTTTTCCATCTTACAAATTCATTTGTCAGCAAAGGGAACTGCTTTGAGGCAGGGAGATTTCTTTTGCAGCATATGTGCAAAGTGTGCATAATAAGTCATTTAAATCAAGGTTATATGTTGTCTGGAGGCAATTATTCTCTTTCCTATTTGTCAAATGTAAAAAGCCAATTGTAAGCAGTTTCAAACTGTTATTTTGTTGCAATTATGCACTCCTTTGACAAAGGATAATGATTTACTTTACAAAGGAGGTGCTGTGGGGTTGCTATATGGGATTTATAGTCTAACAGGGAGAAATAATTAACCAAACAGGTATGCCAGAGTGGGAGGGATGCAATCTGATGTAAATGGGCTCATCCACGGATTGATACATTCACTTAAAGTTCTTTATAATCACTTCAGACCTATTTGCTAACATCTGGACACGATATTCACCCCGATGCAAATTTAATTTTGACCTCTGTTCCCTGTCCAATGAGACTTCTTCAGGAAATAGAGACAGATGGTACTATATCCTTTCACACTATTTACAAGTTGACATTAAGTGTATAGAGGCCAGAAAGGGTAAGACAAAAGTTTCCATAATGAGCTTAAGCCCAGGAGTAAGGCATGGGAAAGTTCTAGGCATTGTCTGAATGGCGTACTGGGTATGTGCGGGGGCATTGCATGGGTGAGGTTTGTTCTCAAAGGTATCATCACTCAGGAAGTTAATTATGACCTAGCATGGAATACACAGTACAACGGGGGATCCTTCTGCTGGTGTTTTGCTCAATTCTGTGCCTGAGCATGGGTAGATATTTGTTTACTTATAATTAGTTGAAAGATAAAGATCTTTCTTGTTTTTCCTACCTAGGGCAAGGTGCTGTCGTGTAGTCCAGGCTGCCCTCGAGCTTTGATTTTACAGTGTTGGGATTATAGGTGTGTACCATGACGCTAGGCCAGTAGGAAAATGCTTTTGTAACTGGATAACTTTATAGGAACATGGTAATTAGTCCTTTCAATGACTATTTTATGTTGAATAGTGGATGCTTTTGCACTAAGCCCAGTAACAAGGCAGTGAAGAACAAAGGATCATAAAAAGAATGGACACAGTGTCTTTGGGATGCCAAGTGGAACTGTAAGAATTCTCTGTCTTTCCACAGTTTCGTTCCTTTCCTGGCAAGGAACTGGGTGGCTGGCTGGTTCTACTTAGCAGCCTTTGATATTTTCCTGTAAGCATCAGTATTTTCCCCTGGGCCATCACCAATACCTTTGAGTTGCTTTAGTTTCCCACCGTATGTCCCAAACCTGCAATACTTGCCCTCACAGAAGAATCGCTGCTTTTATAATGACTGATTCAATCTGATAATTTTCATCACTAATTGTGTGGCTCTGCTGAAAATAATGGAACGTCTCATTACCACTCCTGGTTCAATGCCTGAGCTTGCTGCAATGGGAATGGGCACTCCTTACTTTGTAAACAATATCTCAAATAATAGACATTTGTATTCACTAGTTTTTCTCAGATTCTTGTACCTTCTGATTTGGATAAACTTGCACCCAGTTTCTTTACACCTGGGTAGAAAGGTAAAATATGTTCCAATAGAAAATTATCTTTTACATTTTAAGTTGAATGGCAGGCAACACCCTAAGTCTGTCTGCTCATTGAATTCTTTTCTGAGCCAAGACATTAAACTCCCACGCTTCCTCATGATAGTCACGGTTGTAGCCCTGAGTCAAGTCTAGACAAGCTGAATGTTGAAGCTCTCTTCTACTTTACTTTCAGAGATCCTGCAGCATGCTTTACAAATACACTCACAGCCTCCAGTTCCCGCTGGGTGTATTGCTGCAGCCATGAACACAACTTTGTCTTAAATAAATTGGAAATTTAAAAAGTTTTAATTGCCTAATACAGAATGAAGATTAGTCCTTGTTCTGAATATAATTGATAGTTTGTCCTTTGGATACTAAAAATAGTAAAGGGACTCATTTCTATTTTCTATTGTTTGTATTAATAAGTGTCAATTGTACACATTAGTGAGGCCCAGTGTCATGTTTTTATAAATGTGTGTGTGTGTGTGTGTGTGTGTGTGTGTGTGTGTATCAAATTTAACCTGTTTTGGACATCACAGCAAATCACTGTTCTCCTTCCAGGTTGACTCTCTTCAGCTTCTAGCACACAGTGTGTTTAGCTTATTTTAGGTATACAGTGTTCTCCAATTTCAAACATTTATTATAAAGGGTTTTAAAAAAAATCTTTGTTTTGTGGCCAAATAACACCCCATTGTACATGTGTAAACTGTGTTAATGAATTCCACTGTTGACAGTCACCTAGGTAGATGCAGTAATTCAGATACTGTGAACAGTGCTGCATAAACATGTTCATGGATGAAGGCATGTTTCTTTGGATGTTCATTTCCTATCCTTTGGAACAAACTGGGAATTGGGTAGAAGGGTCACATGGGTTTCTGGTTTGAGGGGGATCTTTCTATCTCCATCATGCCTGAATTAATTTACACACTCATGACTTTTCTTAGTCTTCCTTTGCTTACAGACATATATTTTAAACGGTTATGTGTATATTGCATGAATGTGTCTCCCTATCCAGGTGGCTGCATATTTGTGTGAATGTACTTGTTTGTATGTAGAGGCTAGAAATAGAAATTGATGCTACTTTTCCTGAATTTCATAATCTGTATGATTCAGGTATGCACTAATGTTTGACTTCTCAGTTGAACCCAAGCTTACACATAAAGCAAGCAGAGTTCGAGCTGCTCTGGGGAATCTGGCTCCACTTTCTAAGTATGGGATTACACTCTTTGGCATTGATGTGGATTCTGGAAATCTGAACTTCAGCAGTCCTCATGGTTGTATAGCATGCTTTATCCACTGGGCCATCCTCTGGCCCTTCTGAACACTTAAAAAATATATATGTACATACATTTATATGCACAATAGTTTATACCCATGCATCCATATATATTCAGTATCATATATATGATATCATATATGTGTTTGTGCATGTGAGAGAGATATGCAATATCATATATATGATAATCATACTAGTTGAAAAAAATAAAATCATAATTTCAGTATATCTTTCTTTTATGGCTAATGATAATGAACATTATTAATATAATTTCTTAGTCATTTATATTTTTTTCTTTAAGAAATATCTATTTGGAGCAGCTGCCCATTTGTAAATTAGACTGTGTTTTCTTGCTATATTGTTAGATTCCTTTTACCTTTTACTAGTAATTATGTCAGGCAAGGAGGTAGCAAATGTCTTCTGTTTTGGTGTTGTAGTTTTTTCCTTTGCTATGTTGAAGACGAGATTCAATCTTGTTTACCATTGTGTGCCTGTCTGTCTATTTCCTGTGTTTTGGTTAAACTGTCCCAATAATCATTGCATGTGCCCATATTTCAGAGGACTTCCTTCTATTTAGATCTTTGATCCATTTTTTTTTTTCATCTAAGTAGAAACAGAGACAGCGTCAAGTCCCAACCTGATAAGAATGTCTGTTCATTTTCCACAGCACTACATGCAGAAGAGGCTGTCCTATTTCAGTGTGTGCCTTTAGTGTCTTTGTGTAGAATGGGCTGACAATGTATTTGCTTACTACCAGAATCTCTATCTTGTTCCAAAGTGCATGTGAATATTTTAACACCGTAGTCATCTCTGCTGGTTCCTGGCACTGTGTAACATGCCTTGACATCTTGTTTTCTTTCACTCAGTGTTGTTTTTGGTCTTTGCAGTCTTCTTTGTTTCCATATTCACTTCATGGTAGTTTACTTCAGCTTTGTGAATGATGCTTCTGATATTTTCGCATTGATTACCTAGAAACTATGTTTCCCTTTATATAGCAGAAACATTTTAACAAGCCCAGTCCCCCTACATTTTTTTCTCCATATTTTCTTTTATTTCTTTCATCTGTTTTTATACATCATAGCCTTTTACTTCCATAGTTAAGTTTATTCTTAGTGTTTTTTGTGTTTGGTCTTGTCTTCCTTTTTTTCTTTCATTCCCTTCCATCCCTCAGCTGCTCCCCTCCCCCATTTACTTAATTTTGATCAGGGTGATTGTGCCAGGATTGGCTGTACGCAGCCTAGAATCGCAGCATTCAACAAGTAAAGCACCACAGCCAGGAGGAGGTCAAGGCCGGTTTTCCTTATATAGCGACTCAAAGCCCAGCTTCTTCTACTTGGGACTCTGCCTTCTCCTTATTCCTCTAAAAGAACATTCTGATTCCTAAGCACCCACTCTCCTTCTCCATACATCATCCCACACCCTTCTTGCCTTTTATTCTGGTACTGAAGCTTGATCCTAGAACTCTGAATGATTTTTCTGCCTATGTCTTTCACTTACTGGCTTGCTCTGGAGAAAACAGCCAGTAGCTTTCTGAGTAAGAGTGGTGAGTGTGAGTGAGCCATCACGTTTCCCACCTCACATGATTTAAACTTTTGTCCTGTCCGTTATGATGTCACTTATGAGTTTGTCCCACAAAGCCTTTTTTATGTTTGTCAATAACTTCTCTTTCTCTAATTTGTTCAAGGAATCTTAGCACACAGGGATATTGAATTTTAACAAATTCTGCCATGTTTGACCTGAGGTGAACACATGTATTCCTGCTTAAAAGTCTTTGGTCTGATGTATTCTCTTCACTGATTTGTGAATATTGGACCATGTAGCAAAGTGGCTCTTAGGCATGAGGTAGAAAAGTTTTATTAAAAAGTATGGGGCACCTATGAATAATTATTGATACATAATACATTGTAAGGATACAAAAACTAATTTGAGAGCAACAAAAAGAAAAACAATCACTACGTACTCAGTACAAGGGAAGCGATAGGTTGAATGGTATGTCATTTTCACAAGTTATTAAGACTTTAACCTAAAAGTCCATCATAAAAAAATTGTGATCTGTATATTAGAAATAGGTTAAATAGGCATAGAGTACTTCCAGATAACTAGAGAAAAATCTTCAGTGTCCTGTGTCAGAGAATATAGAGCAACAATTTGGGAAAATATTGAGACAATGGCTTGAAATTGGTCATAATGTAGACTCTCTTCCTGACTTTCTTAATAATTAGCTGTGTGTAATTATTAAGTAATGGTGTTATTTATATCTATGAGCTAGGGTTTCCCCGTGGATAAAATGGGGTGAGTTATGAATATGACTTTTTCTTCATGGAATAGATAGCATTTCTGTTTGGGGAGACATGAATACTTATATAGAGAGGTTGCTAGACTAATAGAATCATAGGTAGACGATTGATAGAAAGAAAGAAATAGATGGATGATAGGTAGGCAGGTAGGTAGGTATATGACAAAAGAGGTATATGGAAAAAAATAATTAGGGTTTTTTTTTTTAGAATACTGCACTAGAAATTTATAATTCTTGAATTAAGCATGAAAACTTCAACATGACTTGAATTGGTATGTTATACATATAAAGCATTTTTAAATTCACTATTTCCAGAAGAATAACCAATTTGAAGACAAACCCTGTATTGAAAAGTCAGTGATAAATAGTCTTTGCTGCATTTTAGATTCAGGTGACTATATACCTGACATTCTCTTTGGTTCTAAATACTACTATGACATTCAAATAAACTCGAAGCAATGAAGTTAAACATTTACAATTGAATGATATCTTTCTTCCTTATATAAGCTTAATATTATCCCATTATTATATAATAATTATAGCAATAATTAAAAAGCAGAATCTTTAGTTTTCCCTCAAATATCCCCCCTAATTAGGTTAACAGTTGAGACCAGTTATTTGCACTTGATCCTTATGCAGGCCATGCAGAGCTTGTTTACATTATTAATTTGCATACAGACACTTTTTTCCATTGACTAAAGAGAGGCATGCTTGAACTCAGCTTCCCTAAATCACAGCACGTTCCAGAAAATAATGATGTTTTATTGATCAAGTATTCAAGGGTAAAAGCAATATTTTTTTTTTGCTAGGATGATTCAGATAATTGTCTTAATTTGTTCCATAACTTTCTACTTATTGATAAATCGTAAAGACTTAAGGTGAGTAGTTTGTATATACTTTAGCAAGGGTAGTCAACCATTTAACTTAATCTAAGTGATTCAGTCTACATTAAATGTGTATTCAAAACAAATTTCAGCACCTAAGTTTATTTTCAAAGGTGCAGTACTGATTAAAACACTGTGAACTGAAATGTAGTTCAGGTAGAATTGTGAGAAACTGTTGCATATTTTTAGAACAGTAAGTCTTTCTGCTTTGCTTTTCCTTAGCATCACTACTTGCTGCTTATAAGCATAGAGAACCCTTGTTCTTTATCTTTTAAAATTATATATGCTAATATTTAAAACCCCAAAAGAACTGTGCAATTGTTAATGCAAATATCACTTTACAATATATGGACATCCATTTTAATAATACGGTGGTAGTAACTAAGTTTAATAAAATACAATTCATTAGCTATTTGCATAATGCATTTTCTTTCCGTTTTAATTAATGTGAATTTTAGGAAGTGGAACACAGATAGCTCAACCTTCTGCCTTAAGTTCTTAAGGCAGATCTCCCCATACATAGCACTTTGACTGCCCAGAGTCCTCCGGTTCATTGTCTCTTCTTTTTCTTTGACTTTCTTACAGTTGATGTCTGTCAGTACAATTGTTCCCCTTTGAGCCTTCTATTGAGACAATTTCAAATTAATTCAAGCACAATTATGATGAACTTTTTTTTCATAAATTCTTAAGCATTGGTTTTGTCTAAGCTTAAGGACTTGTTATGCATATGTATATTTTTTATATTGTCCGTTTATATATTGCTTAGAAAAGAATAATATACAAATATGCATTATGATTGTTCATATTCATATTATGTATCAATATCCATAGGTTTGTTCTATATGAACCAGGGGATAATATTGGTTAGTCATACTTCCTATTTTGAGTAAGTATTTAGTGAGCATGTAGCAAATAAAGATAAAAAGAATGAAAGATAGATTGGTATAGCAGAATGTGGTTAAAAACATCATCAAATCTGGTTCGAAAAACATTCAGCAGAAACTCACTGGGAAAACACTGTTGGGGTAGTCAGCTGAAGATTCCACAAGAGTCTCAGGCAGAGCAGTTGTCCCTAGGGCAAGGCTGCTAAGTAAAAGAACAAATATCAACAGGAATGTTACAACATCAAACCAGGGGCTTACAAAAATCCAGCAGCAGGCCACTAGGGAGTTAAAGTGTTTTCTTCATGGATGAACTGCCCATAGCTGAACTTTGGCTTCATTTTCCAATTGTAGGCGCATTTATATCTTGGGATCAACAATAATAACATCTATTGGAAATGGTTCACTCTCTAACTGCTCTAAAGGACATGCTGGTTTTACTCACAGTTTGCTTTTCAGTTCTGTCACAGAGTTAAGGGGACCAGCCTGCCCCAAGACAAAAAGCCTTGGAGTGCATTTTGAAACAAACTTATTTGAGTCTGACATGTTAAGGAGGGCAGTGCCAGATTTTCTGTGGGCTCAAACAAGGCATGAACATTTGCAAAGATCATATTCACTGCAGCACTGAGTTGATAATGTTAGCTGTGCATATGGTTCACAAGGATGCTATTGCACTCAGGAAAGGATCTTCTATAATTAAAGGTAATATTCTGTTAATGGAACCTGTTCTTCTAAAGCAAGGTATTTGGATTTAATATCCCATGCCATTTAATTGAACAAATAATATTTAAATATTCTATGCTGAACTTTTATTCTGAACTTTCTTTTCATCCTCTAATTCTGTAGGTACGTCTTTAGTAGATCGCATATGCAATAACTGGATGTGGGTTTGGGTTTCTCTCCTTCCGGAAATTGAATGTTTTCTCAGGTTTGCTCAATTTACCTTCATCCATTTTGGTTACCAATGACCATTATACTATATCGGCACTTGAAATTTTCCTGCGCCTTTAAATTTAGTATCTTCCCATCTATTTTTATATCCTATTATTTGGTGATGTCTTAAATTGATTTTGTTTTAGAAAAGATCTTACTCATATTTTCATTATTTTTACTTGACCTTACATTTATAAATTGCACAATTTAACCCATACGTGTCTGAGTTTATAATTAATAGTCTTGTCATCATTTACATTATTTTTGCTTATTTAACTGCAATTATTCTTGAAGTCAAAGAGAATGACTTGACTTTATTATTTATACCCCATCCACTCAAATCTAACAGCACACTTCCAAGTTTCATTGCAGAGGACTGCTCTGTATTTCTGCATCTGATTTCCTTATTTTTATGACTCCATCATAACTTGCTAAGACAGAAGTTGTACCAGAAAGTGTTTATGAATGAAAACTCCTTTAACACACCTTAAGGTGTCTTTATGCGACCCTTAGGTGCCTATCTAAGTGTTTACTTTATTGTTTTTCTGTTAAAAAAAAAAGACATTTCCCTTGCTGAAATATCAGTTTTGGTATGCTTGTCTTCTGACATTTTTATAGTTGTCCTTTGCCTTTAATATCATGCTTAACTTTGAGCTTCGTTAATTTCCCTATAAGTCATAGTTATATGGATTTATGCTTAACTGTCAGTGACTGGTCATTGTAGACCTTCTCTATGAAAAGCAATGGCTCTTTAAATTCTAAGATATAGATGATTGCACCAAATTTTCAATTGTTGGGTTTTTTTTTTTTAATACCCTGTATTTCTCTTTTCTTGTTTTAAAAAACCCTATAGATTCACATTGCTAGTACTTATTCCGACAGCATTTAGAATCTGCCTTTTCTCTTAGAACTCTTCCCAAATTCCCTGTTGTTTTTGCCCAATTTGTTCTTGTAAAGTATTTAAGATTTTCATTTGTGGAATGGCAAGATAGTTCAGCAGGGAAAGGCTTTTCCAACTAAGCTTGATTTAGACCCATATGAAGGAAGAAAAACTATTTCCCCATCAACAAGAACTATTTGGTTAATTTTCTTTAACTAATACCTGCAACTTGTATATTTTTTGTTATTGGTGAAGACTGTCCAACATGTTGTCTTGTGCACTGTCCTAACTCCTCCTTCTCTTCACTTCTTCTTCCTTCTTTATGTTTTTGGTAAAGCCACTTCCTTGTATATCTTAACCAAGTTTCACTAGAAGAAAAGCTATTAAAAACAATGAATTTATGAAATTCCTACGCAAATGGATGGATCTGGAGGGCATCATCGTGAGTGAGGTAACCCAATCACAAAAGAACTCACATAACATGTACTCACTGATAAGTGGATATTAGTCCAGAAACCTAGATTACCCAAGATACAATTTGCTAAACACATGAAACTCAAGAAGAATAATGATCAAAGTGTGGACACTTCACCCCTTCTTAGAATTAGGAACAAAGCACACATTGAAGGAGTTACAGAGATGAAGTGTGGAGCTGAGACAAAATGATGGACCAAGCAGTGACTGCTGCAGCCTGGGATCCATCCCATAATCAGCCACCAAATGCACACATTATTGCATACGCCAGCAAGATATTGCTGAAAGGGCCCTGATATAGCTGTCTCATGTGAGGCTATACCAGTGCCTGGCAAACACAGAAGTGGATGCTCACAGTCAGCTATTAGATAGAACACAGGGTTCCCAAGGGAGGAGCTAGAGAAAGTACCCAAGGAGCTGAAGGGGTCTCAACCCTATAGGTGGGAGAACAATATGAACTAACTAGTACCCACAGAGCTCATGTCTCTAGCTGCATATGTAGCAGAAAATGGCCTAGTTTGCCATCATTGGGAAGAGAGGCCCCTTGGTCTTGCAAACTTTATATGCCCCAGTACAGGGTAATGCCAGGGCTAAGATGTGGGAGTTTGTGGGTAGGGGAGCAGGGCAGGGGATGAGGGAGGGTTTAGGGGACTTTTGGGATAACATTTGAAATGTAAATGAAGAAAATATCTAATAAAAATTGGGAAAAAAGAAAGGAAGGAATAAAAAAAAAAGATGATTTCATTGCTGCTTTGTAACTACAATTCTGTTCTTATGGATTGTAATGTAAATATTTGACAGGCAGGGTATCTGATATACTACCCTTTAAAAGGGGACTTTGATGTCCCCTCAAAGGGTTGAGACCCACAGGTTGAAAACCACTGCTCTAGAGTAATCAAGTTCCAGCATTTACAAGATGAAGTACTTCCTGTTACCCCAATTATAATCATGTTATTTTAATTTTCTCTTGCTCGAAGCTGGCTCTAGATTTTTTATAAATACAAATAGTGCTTACTGAGTTCCTCAATATGTGAATGAATGCACAGATAGAGGTATTTTATCTTTCTCAACAATGTTCAATCATAATCTGTGTATTAGGAATCATATAATCCCTTTAAATGACTTTTTGGCACTAGTGATGGATGGCGGAAGGAGGTGTGAACACGACTCTGTTTCAGTTTCACCAATAATGCAGCCTTGGAGAGAATGAAAGGCTTTTCAGTGATGGTTCAACCTACAATCCCCAAACATAGGCAGGAGGGCCTCTCTGCACCAACCCCAGTTTCCTTTTTATTCTTCAGTTCCATATGTAGAGACAGATACTTGTGCGTGGCTCTTCTGTGGTAGGCTCTTCTGTGGGTCCCTGACCTCTTTCCTCACAAGGGTCTTAGTTTGGATCCTTGTCTAAGATTGCTGCTTCTGTATAGATATGCATGTTCTTCTCTTGGGACTTTGAGAGGAAATCCAGGGATTATTCTGCTCCAGAGATTCAGCTAGCACTCTTTGTAAAATACTCTATGCAACATCCTATTTCTGAACCTATCTGACATGTATCGGTTGTGCAGATTTCACAGGTTGTTTATATTAACAATGTTCTGTTAATTTTGGAAGCATACGATGCCTTTTAGAATATGAAAGGAATCAAATACCTTGTTAAGGGAATCTGACCAGAGCACTGAGGTCACACAATGGATATAATTAGGACAAGATAAATAGACTAGCCTTAATTATATGAATATCCCCACATCCCTGGCCAATTATTCTTATCCCATTGTTTCTACTGATAGCTTTGGAGGCTTATATTTGTTCTATTAATCTACTAACTCTTTGGAAATGACAGATTTATTACTGTGTTTTCTGGAATTCCTCTCTTAAAACAACGCATCTTATTTCTTGCCTTCATTAAGTTAAAGTTGCTCCTTTCTTGTTCATTTGTTTTCATAGGACTTTAATTTTATGACAAATATGACTAAAAAGATAATTATTTGCACTTACATAATGCAAAAATTCACTTTGATATATAGGGTCACAAAAACAAATGAGATACCAAAATTGTTTAGAGAACAAGTATATGAGAAAATTGGGTTATACTGGGAAGCAGGGGAGCATTTAAATGAAATCAGTAAGCTTTCTCATTATACACGATGTCATTTTTCATTATTTTTTATTTATTTTAATTTATACAACTTGAACAAACATGGCATTTTTTTAGAGTTCAAGAAAGATGTGGATAGGTATTGTGAGTCACTCCTCATGTGACGCTTTACCTTCAAAGGTAAGCTTTGACATAACCTCATAAACTTCAAATAACCCTTAATGGAAAAATATATATCCTTCTATATGAAAAAGTGATTTCTATTTTCGTATGTGAATAGAAATATCCTATCTATGTAAAGTCAAGTGTGATTAAAAACAAAACAAAACAGTCACTCAAACTATGGTAACTACTTTGAATCTTTAAAATCTTGTACCTTAATAATTAAATAAAAATTATTGAACTTATAATTTGTGTTATAATAACTATAATGCACTGTACTGATTTGTTATATCTCTAGAATACTTTTTATTTAAGAACAGACATTGTTATCACCAGATCTCTAGTAATAATTCAGTTAAAATAGAAGTAATAAGGGTGTACTGTAAGAATTCTATCCAATTAAGAAGGAAACTCAAACTCACTTAATTCTGCTGTTACTCATGGTTGAGACAGTGGTAAGCTTTCCTACTATTATTTTTATATTTAACATAATTAATATTTATTTTTAACAATGCTTCACTCTTACAGCCTTTTAGAAGATTAACTTTCAAATAATGTTTTTTATTCCCCACTGAGATTTTGATTGGGAAAGCATTTAATTTAAAAATTAATCTAGAAAAATAATATATATTCAGCTCCTTCTTCCCTTGTATGACCTAATGTATATATTCCCATTGTTTTCAAATTACTTTTTAGGTTATATGTAAGAGGACTAATTTTACTTTTAATACCTACTGTAAGCATACTTTTTATAGATTAAAAGTGCACTCTAACTTTATTGTTTTTAGCAATGTTTCTTTCCCTATCCAAGTACCCATGCATGCACTTTTCAGGTATTTTTGGGCAAAAATCTGTTGTTTGTATTGGCATCTAGACTCATATCTATATTTTCTCATTATCTTTGTTTTGAAGACAAATAAAATGGAAATTGTAGCATAAGAGAGTTTTTGTGTTAGTTAATACACATTTTAGAACTAAATTATTGTCCTTCAATTATTTATTTAGCTGATGTCTGATAGCTTTTCCTCCTTGTTTCCTTGAGATAGAGACACACTCTGAAGCTCAGCCTGGACTACAACTCACTGCATAGGCCATGTTTCCTCAAACTCATGGCGATCCTTGTGCCTCTGCCTCCTAACTGTTACAATTGAAGGACGAGGCCATTATATATGGCTTAAAGTGGTGATGTTAAAAATAATGTTGGTGATAGAAAGCAAACTTAACTTTATTCTGCATTTCCATATATTTCCAGTTAGGTAATAATTGAAAATTATAAAATGATACATTTGAAAACATTTCTAATATTCTCTGTAGCTGTGTGAAGGAAATCTACTATTTGTAATACTATGGTTTAGTTACTAGATCTTCATTCATCAATCACATCTTGACAGGTTTTGTAGATTATGTGTTTGCCTTTATACATTTATCTACAGAATCTATTTGGATGGATACATAGATCAATTGATAGACAGACAGATGAATGCGTAGACAGAGATATATAGATAGATATACATATTCATATGCATGTATTCATATTTTAAGCTATTTTAGGTAATTCCATTGGTTACACTGTACAATTCTTTTAACATACTCCTGGATTTGGCTTTTTTTTTTTTATCAATTAAAATACCTTAGATAGGCTAACATCCATGAATTCCAATACATGTATAATCAAAACAAAAAATATATATTGGCTAACAAAATAAAAACTCTAATTTGGGCATACTAAGAATTATGTAAATTAAAAGCTCAGGAACTCAGTTTATTTTTAACCATCCCGAGGGCCACTCTTAATGTGGTTTTTAGAGAATGCTTTTAATAACTGAATTAGAATTTTAAAATAAATACTCTGGGATTTACCTAAAAAAAATATATATATATATATATATATATATATATATATATATATAATATTTCAAATAATATATGCTCATGAATAACACTAAGGAAAATATATCTGGGTCAACTTTTTCTTAAAAATGGGTATTTTTCTCTAGTTTAGGCTCAAACAAGTTGCAGTAGATAAGAGACAGGAACAATTTAAAACTTTACTCTGGCAGTAATCTCAGACTCCATGTTGGAGGTTTCAAATGCACTATCTGAATACTCATTCTCCATCTATAGTCACAACTATTGACTGATGTCATCGTATACAGAAAATATAGTCATGTATGTGTTTGATAAATATAGAATTACCTTCACCATGTAAATTTAACTTATCTGGCAGTATATATAGTAGTCCAGGCATGTTGTTTATCTTTGTTATGTAGAGGTAATTCTGTCTGGTAAACATTGAAGCACTGAACTAATTTTAGGAGTATGGTGAAGGAACTCACAGAAATGTAGGGAACCGCCGAGAACGGCTACAGAACTAAGATTTATTTCTAGGTCTGATGATTACTTCATGGTATTTGACTAGAAGAAGAATTGGATATAGACTGAAATTATTTTTGGTTACATGACTTATGATTTTTATTTCCCTGTCAAGATTGAACCACATCATTTCTAATCAAAACTTTTAATATTTATTTTGATTATGTCCAACGTGGCCATTTTAAAATCTAAATCAGCTTTGACAGCCTTCTGATGTTTACTCTTCACAGCTCAGCTTGCTTCTTTCTGCTTTCTTATCTATTGTAGAGATCTACAAGGAGAACAAGCTTCTTTAAAACCCCAGTAGGCAGGACAATGAGGAATGGGCTGAGCATCAGCTGCCAGTGAGCTCTGGTGCTGGTGCTAGGGTGAGGGGATGTATGGGATGCACTAAAGTCAGACTACAGTTGTAAAAATTGGCTTTTGCTTTCTCCAAAGCCATTCCCCATGTCTGCCTTCCTCATAGAACTTGTTACTTCAGACGCTGATGATGAATTGTCTCCATTCTCTATCCTGAGGTAAGGCATGCTTTACTATAGTCATGGAGTACATGCTACCATCCTGGTGATTGAAATCCTTGCTCTTGGATTTAGGGAAAAGGTCATTCCCTTGGTAAAGGGAAGGCTTGCCTTTACAGCTGTAAGCAACTCTGTTCACTTTTTTGTTTGTTTGTTTGTTTGTTTGTTTGTTGTTTTGTTTTGTTTTGCACCTGAGAACCTGTACTTGCTAGTTTTGTGTGTCAACTTGACACAGGCTGGAGTTATCATAAAGAAAGGAGCTTCAGTTGGGGAAATGCCTCCATGAGATCCAGCTGTAAGACATTTTCTCAATTAGTGATCAAGAGGGAGGTCCCCTTGTGGATGGTGCCATCTCTGGGCTAGTAGCCTTTGTTCTATAAGAGAGCAGGCTGAGCAAGCCAGGGGAAGCAAGCCAGTAAAGAACATCCCTCTGAGGCCTCTTCATCAGCTCCTGACCTGTTTGAGTTCCAGTCCTGACTTCCTTTGGTGATGAACAGCAATGTGAAAGTGTAAGCCAAATAAACCCTTTCCTCCCCAACTGCTTCTTGGTCATGATGTTTGTGCAGGAATAGAAATCCTGACTAAGACAGAACCTATGATCTCAAATATACTCTGCCCTAGGAGAAGGCAGCAATGTGAACAGGAGAGCAAAGGGCTAGAAAGAATTTAATTTCCTGACAACGCCATGAAGCAACTGAGTCTAGACTCCTGACATCTACCTCCACTATACTTCCTGTTATGGAACGTAAGGACTTTTATAAGTGACATTTTGAGCAGGAGTCTCACTGAGTTACAGTTGAAAACATCCTGAATGATAACAACAGTTACTAGATAAGCATCCCCACGGAAGGAATTAGTACAGGTTCTCGCCTGGGAACCTTTATCTAGTGCTCTCTGGATTTAGATTTCCTGGAGTACATAGATATTTCTAGCACAAAGAAAAAATTTAATTTTCTTTTCAATCACATTTGGCTTTGCTCTAGTAACAGAATATGCTTTTGCGGGCTTGCTGTCACTTTCCCTTCCTTTCTTTGTCCTTTGCTAATGTGTGATTGTTTCTAAGTAAAATCAACAGAATGTTAATATATATATGAGAGGATACTTAACCTTCTATGTTTTAATGTAATCCCAGCACTCGGGAGGCAGAGGCAGGCAAATTTCTGAGGAAATTTCTAATATTGTACAATGTATTAATAATTTTTTTTGTTTGTTTTTCGAGGCAGGGTTTCTCTGTGTAGCCCTGGCTGCCCTGGAACTCACTCTGTAGACCAGGCTGGCCTTGAACTCAGAAATCCACCTGCCTCTGCCTCCCGAGTGCTGGGATTAAAGGCATGCGCCACCACGCCCGGCCCCTGTATTAATAATTTTTAAAAAGTCGATTTGATGAAATGTTTTTGTTTTATTGTTTGTGAAACTGTTGTTTGGATTCACAAGGTCTGATGGTTTAAGAAGTTATGTGTATAGTCTTAATTTCTATGAGCAGTATGATAATTAATGAGTTTCTTGGGGTTTTTATTGATGGGATAAAACATTATGGCCAAAAACAACATGGGAAAGAAAGGGTTTATTTCATTGATACTTCAGGTAACAATCCATCCCAGGGGGAAGTCAGGGCAGGAATTCAAGCATGGCAGGGTCCTGAAGGCAGAGGTGATGCAGAGGAATTCAAGCATGGCAGGGTCCTGAAGGCAGAGGTGATACAGAGGAATTCAAGCATGGCAGGGTCCTGAAGGCAGAGGTGATACAGAGGCCATCAAGAGTGCTGCTTTGTCTCTAGCTGCATATGTAGTAGAAGATGGCCTAGTTGGCCATTATTGGGGAAGAAAGGCCCTTGGTCTAGCAATGTTTATATGCCCCAGTACAGGGGAATGCCAGGGCCAAGTAGTGGGAGAGAGAGGGAAGGGGAGCAGGGCAGAGGGAGGGTATAGGGGACTTTTGGGTAACACTTGAAATGTAAATGAAGAAACTCTCTAATTAAAAAAAAAAAAAAAAAGAAAGAAAGAAAGAAAACTATCCCAAAATGTACAACAAAGAAATTTCCTTAATAAGTAACATGTTTTAATATCCATCCTAAATATCTATTTTGCTCTATGATAAAAATTGATTATTAAAAAATAAAAAGTTTAAAAAAAAAAAAAAAAAAGAGTGCTGCTTACAGGCTTGCTTCCCATTGCTTGCTTGGCCTGATTTCTCATAGCACACACAGCCACCAGGTCAGAGGTGTCACTGCCCATAGCAACTTGGGTTTTCCAAATCAATCACCAACCACAAAAATTCCCTATGTTCTTCCTTAAGGCCAATCCTATGGAGGCATTTTCTCCACCATAATTCCTTATTCCCAGATGAACCTACCTTGTATAAAGTTGACAGAAAAACTAGCCATCACAGTGAGTTAAAATTTTACAGATGTCTCAATATTCCCAATTGTTAGTTTTTGCTTAAAATTACTAAAATGTTGAACCCCGACAAGATGTCAACTTGATAAGCCACCAAAGAGTTGTAACATAGTAAGTTGTGTTTTCCATTTTTCAAAATGAAATTCAACTACTATCCACTTATATGTGAGTGAGTGCATATCATGTTTGTCTTTATGGGTCTAGATTACTTCACTCAGGATATTTCTCTAGTTCCATTCATTTGCCTGCAAATTTTATGATGTTATGGTTTTTGACAGCTGAGTAATACCCCAGTGTGTAAATGTACCATATTTTTCTTATCCATTCTTCAGGTGATGGACAGCTAAGTCGTTTCCAGTTTCTGGCTATTATGAACTAAACCGCTTTGAAAATAGTTGAGCAAGTGTCCTTTTGGTAGAATGGAGCATCTTTGGGTATATGTGTAGGAGTAAAATAGATGAGTCTTGAGGTAGGGCTATTCCTAATTTCCTGAGAAACCTCCATATTGACTTTTAGTGGTTGTACAAACTTGCACTACCACCAGCAATGGTGGAACATTCCCCTTATTCCACATCATAGTCAGCATGAGCTGCCACTTGTGATTTTGACCTTAGCCATTCTGACAGGTATAAGACGGATTTTCAGAGTTGTTTTGATTTTCATTTCCCTAATGCCTAAAGATGTTGAATATATCTTTAAGTGTTTATATACCACTTGAGATTTTTTTTTGTTGTGAATTCTCTGTTTAGATATGTACCCCATTTTTAAATTGGGTTACTTAGTTTGTTGATGTCTAATTTCTTGAGTTATTTATATATTTTGGAGATTAGCTCTCTGTCAGGCGTGGAGTTCATGAAAATCTATTTCTATTGGGCAAAAGAGGGAGGAGAAACTGCTCGGGGTATATTATGTACTCTTTTCTTCTTTTATTTTTCCTTTTCTTTTATCCATCAATCGTTTTACGTTTTTAGATTTTATTTTAAATTTTAATGTTTACATAACCAGACTTTTTTTAAAACGTCGTCTATTGGTAACGTTCTCGGTTTCCTTTAAATGTTTACGTATTTGAACTTACAATGTGTCGAAAACAAAGAGCGCAAGTATTCACCTTGACACTTCTTTGACAGCAGTTTGTTTATTCATGAAGGCAGAAGGGCTGGAGGAAAGGCAGGGATTGGGTCAGGTTAGAATGACATTTAGAAGGAATGTACTTAGTAAGGTTACTGAGTAGTAAAATTGGATTTTAGCTGAATAATCTCATTGTAATCTCTGCTATGGAGACATAAACTGTAAAGAGATTATTTTCATACACTGAAAGATCATCTGCAAGGAGAATGAAATATGTTGATTACATACTCATGAGACAATCATAGGTTTTATATCTCTTATGATAGTACAGTTAACAGTGAAAGATGAGTCCTTTAGTTGGGGTAGGTAGACAAATTAAAATTAAATGGTAGATGAATAAATTACCCTTTCTGAGTTTTTTTAACATGCTTACAAATATGTTATTATTTTGAAAATGTACAGACAGTCACTTGTTTCAAATGTGGGAATCAAGTCCATTCATTATTTTTCACATTTATGGTTGTCAACAGAGCACACTAAGTACCATTTTGGATATTTTGGTAAGTTAATGCAAAAATATATTATTTATATATATTGACTCCATATCTTTTCTGCTTATATCTTTTATGTTGATATCCCCAAATGCAATATATTACCCTGAATATATTTTTTAAATGTTTACAGCCAGATGATCAAGAAAAACAAAATGCTACATTAATGTCATCCTAGCCAACACTATCCACACATGTTTTGGCACAAATGAGAGTTTGTCAATATATTTAAATACTGTGTTACTTTCAATCCAGTTTTGTTCTGTTTCAAAAAGTACATTTTTATTAATTATTTAATTTATTTACATTTCAAATGTTGTCCCCCTTCTATGTACCCACTCCATGAGCCCCTCACCCCTTCACATCTAAGAGCATGCTCCCTCACCCATCAACCCATTCCAGGCTCACCCCTCTAACATCCCCCTTCTCTGGGGCATCAAGCCTACAGAAGACCAAACGCATCCTCTCCCACTGAAGCCAGACAAGGCAATCCTCTAATACATATGTATCAGGGGCCATGGACCAGGCCCTGTATACTCTTTGGTTGGTGGCTTAATCCCTGGGAACTCTGAGGGGTCCAGTTAGTTGTTACTATTGTTCTTTCTATGGAGTTGCAATCTTCTTCAGCTCCCTCAATCCTTCCTCTAACTCTTCCATAGGGGTCCCGGGGCTCTGTCCAATGGTTGGCTATAAATACTTACATCTGTTTCAGTCAGGTACTAGTAGATTCTCACAGAGGACAATATTAGTGATGTCCTTGTTTTTAATAGCTGAGTAATATTCTGCGGCGCGCCTCCCTGCCTCCTCCGTCGACCAGCAAGAAAGACATGCCACCACCGAGATCTTCTCAGTCAGCTTTATTCAGGAGCGCCTTGCTTGTAGTTCCCAGGACGCTGGACAGCAGCAGAGCTGCTGCTTTTATACACTCCCAGGGAAGGGGGAGGGGTGTCATAGTGGTTGCTGATTGGTGCACCAAGCCATACCTCATTTGCATGTGGCCCATTCATTGGTGCCACAAGCCACAGCCATTAGCATATTTTCCCTACATTGGTACTACAAGCAGTGCCTCATTAGCATATTTTCCCTTCGGGANGGGGATCCCCGGAGGTGGGGCCTCTCGGAGCCCCGTGCTTCTCGGAGGCGTTTGCTGGGGAGGCCCAGGTGTGGCTTCCTACAATATTCTATTGTGTAAATGTTCCACTTTTATGTATTTATTTTTTTGGTATCTATTCTTTGGTTGAGGGACATCTGGGTTGTTTCCCACTACTAGCTACTATGAACCTAGTGGAGTACTAGGAACATGGTGGAGCATGCATCCTTGTGGTATGGTGGAGAATCTTTTGGGTGTATAACCAGGAGTGGTGTAGCTGGTTCTTTAGGTAGAACTGTTTCCAATTTTCTGAGGAACCACCAGATGGATTTCCAGAGTGGTTATACAAGCAGTGGAGGATTTTTCCTCTTTCTCCACATCCTCACCAGCATCTGTTGTTTCCTGAGGGTTTTTTTTTTTTTCCATTTTGATTGGTATAAGGGACTCATTAAGGGTTGTTTGCTTTACATTTTTTTCTGATGACTAAAGTTGTTGAACATTTCTTTAGGTGCTGTCTTAGTCAGGATTTCTATTCCTACACAAACATCATGACCAAGAAGCAAGTTGGGGAGGAAAGGGTTTATTCAGCTTACACTTCCATACAGCTGTTCATCACCAAGGAAGTCAGGACTGGAAGTCAAGCAGGTCAGAAAGCAGGAGCTGATGCAGAGGCCATGGAGGGATGTTTCTTACTGGCTTGCTTCCCCTGGCTTGCTCAGCCTGCTCTCTTATAGAACCCAAGACTACCAGCCCAGAGAAGGTCCCACCCACAAGGGGCCTTTCCCCCTTGATCACTAATTGAGAAAATGCCTTACAGTTGGATCTCATGGAGGCATTTCCTCAACTGAAGCTCCTTTCTCTGTGATAACCCAACTGTGGCATGTTGACACAAAAACTAGCCATTATAGGTGCTTCTTGGACATTCAAGATTCCTCAGCTGAGAATTCTCTGTTTAGTTCTGTATACCATTTTAAAAATTAAGTTATTTGGTTTTCTGGAATCTAACTTCTTGAGTTCTTTGTTTATCTTGGGTATTAGCCTCAATCAGATGTAGGGTTAATAAAGATCCGATCCTTAAATTTAGGTTGCTGTTTTGTCCTACTGACAGTGTTCATTTCCTTACAAAAGCTTTTCAATTTAATGAGGTTCACCCCTTCATGTTTAAAGTCTTGGAAAGAACAGAAATTCAAGGCCCATACCTAAACATTATTAAAGCAATATCCCACAAACCAACAGCCAACATCAAATTAAATAAAGGGAAATTTGAAGTAATTCCACTAAAATCAGGGATAAGGCAAGGCTGCCCCCTCGCTTCCTATTTATTCAATATAGTTCTTGAAGTTCTAGCTAGAGCAATTAGTCAACAAAAGGAGGTCAAAGGGACACAAATTGGAAAGGAAGAAGTTAAGATATCACTATTTGCAGATGATATGATAGTGTACATAATTAATTGACCCCATAAATTATACCAAAAAACTCCAACAGCTGATAAACAACTTCAGCAAAGTGGCTGGATATAAAATTAAGTTAAACAAATAAGTATCCTTCTTCTATAAAAGGATAAAGAGCTGATAAAAAATTATGGAAACAATACCCTTCATAATAGCCACAAATAATATAAAATATTTTGGTGTAACTCTAGCCAAGCAAGTGAATGATCTAGATGACAAGAATGTCCAGTCCCTGAAAAATGATGTAAGTCCTCAGAAGATGGAAAGATCTCCTATTGTGATTGGAAGGACTAACATAGTAAAAATGTCCATCATACAAAAAAAACAATCTACAGATTCAATGCAATCCCCATCAAAATCCCAGCTCAGTTCTTCACAGAGATAGAAAGAACAATTCTCAACTTCATCTAGAAAATCAAAAAACCCTTGGAAGCAAAAACAATTCTCAACCATAAAATAACTTCTGTGGAAATCACCATCCCTGACCTCAAACTGTACTACAGAGCAATTATGATTTAAAACCTGCATGGTGTTGGTACAGAGACAGGAAGGTCATCTTCATGCAGAAGAATGCAAATTGATCCATATTTATCTCCTTGTACAAAGCTCAAGTCCAAGTGTATCAAGGACCTCCACATAAAACCAGATACACTGAATCCAATAAAAAGTACATATTTCTATATCTAAACAAATTTGTTAAATTGAGCTGATTTGATTTTAAAATAATTTGCATGCTCCATGATAACCAGGCATGGTTTTTCTTTCCCGCTTACAATTAGTCTCAGGACATTACTGCTGATCTCTACATTTGCATAACATGTGTAATCATGTAGCCCAGTTTTCCCTTATATATGAGCTCTACACCCAAGAGTTGAATTTAAATTAGTGGGATTCCTGATTTTGTTTTAGTGTCTGACAATGATTGGGTTTAAATAGTGTTTAAAAATGAAGCTGATGCTTCTTCAGTTGAAATCCAAATGTTTTGACCTTGCCATCTCTGCAAAAACTTACAAAATGCAAGGAGAATTTAGTTCTCAATTTTATGATTCATTTACTCATCAAACTATCTTATTAGATCCACTACATATTCAGGAAAATTCTTCACAAATTATTTCCAGCATATTTCAGAATCCCAAGATGCTGACACTTACTAACCCAGCCTGAATCCCTGTAGAGTCTCCTCAGAATGAAGTCAAGAACTCATGCAGAGTCTATGGGTCCACAATTAATGGAAACATGAGCATTCAAATCCTCCCACAAGTATTTATTGCAAGAAACTCAGCTAAGTATATTTCAGCTCTCTTTATATCTAACCACCTACTCACTTAGAACAGTAATATTCATTCTCCTGTAATTCTTGAGATTATGTCCAATTGTTTTTTTTTTGTCCTATTCCTAATAAAGGCTTTATCTTTTAGCATGCTCTGTATTTTTTAATATTCTTTTTTTAATTGGTCAAATTACTCATTTTCTTTATGAAACAGTATAGATTTCATCTTTTTTTTATTTTAAGAAAGAAATAATCTAAGGCTCAATTTGAATAATATAAACAAACATGATAGTTTTGGTAAAATTCCCCAAGAAATATTACTCTGTACACAAAGGAGTATGAATTGAGTTATGCCAGGGGGAATAAAGGTCAATTGAACAGCATGTTCAATCCAAATTGAAAATCGTATGATGAAAGTAGATGAAAGAAAATAAAAGACATATTCTGGGTCATTGGACTAAATTGACCTGGAAGGGATAGGGGTATATATAAAAAGTATGCCTGTGGAGAATTGAAAGCATAATTTTATGAACTGGAAATCTATATGTTTTTTATGTAAATTTGCTTTAGAAAAGATGAAGGAAGGGATGATATGAGACAGCGACAATTTACCAGGGCATTATGGCGGAGTAAGGTGATAGATTGCCTCAAATTGATTGTAAGCAGATCTTTTATGCCATGGCCATGGACTTCCTCACTTGCTACTAGTAAATAATCACAACAGAAATGGCTTCGTGAAGTGGCTTTTTAAAAAGATAGACTGTGAAATGTTGAGAAAGGCAGACATTGAGAGGCCTTGGGTGACTGTTGGGGTAGTACTGTTGTTAATCATGTGCCAAAAGCATGCTTCGGGGTCTGTTATATGATGGATTTCTACAGATATCCAAAACTGAGATTTATTTCACAGTGAGGCCGATGAATTCTTTTTCTATACTATGTGGATACTTCCCTTTTCCACCCATGTCTCACTGTATTGATACGTAGATGCCTATAGACATACATGTATCCTAAAAGTAAACACATATGTTTTGAGAAGTATAGATTTCTGATCAACATGCATCATCATCAAAAACATTTTGTCATTCTTTAATGCTTTCATACTTTTTCCTTTTTTTGCTAATTTATACAAATTTTCACTAATGTTTTCTAATTTATACATGTGTTCAAGTATGTTGTCATTCTATGAACCATATAAGTTTAAATGTGCAGTACCTAACATTGTGTCTTTTTGATGATTTTTTTCATCATGGAGTTATTGAGTTCATTCATGTAAGTGGCTTGTTTTATTACTGCATAATATCTCACTATATGACTACAGTAAATTAAGTCATTCATCCTTCCTTTAATGGATATTAGTTATTTTAACTATTATCAGCATCAACATTTATTTATGTATCTTTTCTGAAATTCCTTCACCTTTTAAAAACAAATTTCTTTAATGTATCGGTGTTATCAAGAAACTCACGCATGCTTGCCTACAACTGGTACCATATTAATTAATCAATACCTCCAAAATTCTCATTAAAAGTACTTCTGTTGTCCTCACTAGGATTTTGTGAACAGTGCCTGTCCATCTTCAGTTCAGAAGTCAAAATTAAGCACAGAGCTATTCTTGTGTATGTACACACACAGCTGAAAAAGTACAGAATTCTCTTGCCTATATCATGTTTTCCCATTTCATGGTACAAGTTACTAACAGTATCAGCTCTTAGAGTTAGAATTGTATCAAGTGTTGTTTATGAAGAATAGAAAGCACTGCATCTAATATTGTCATTGACAAATATATTTTTTTCATTTTTTTCTTAGATATTTTCTTTATTTACTTTTCAAATGTTATCCCCTTTTTTCTGGTCCCATCCCCCCAGAATCTGCCATCCAATCCCACCTATCCTTGCTTCTATGAGGGTGTTCACCCATCCACCCACCCACCTACCCACTCTCACCTCCCTGTCCTGGCATTCCCCTACATTGGAGCATCAAGCCTTCACAGGACCAAGGGCCTCTCCTTCCACTGATGCCCAACAAGGTGACCCTCTGCTACATATGTGACTGGAGTCATGAGTCCCTCCATGTGTACTCTTGTGTTGGTGGTTTAGTCCCTGGGAACTCTAGGGTGTGGGGGCCTGATTGGTTGCTATTGCTTTTCTTCCTATGGGATTATAAAGTCATTTCTGAGTTTTCATTTGGGATAGGTACAAACATGCATTTAAATCAGAACTAAATACACACAGTGTCTTAATACTCCCTTCTTTTCATAGCTAAGATCCTTGAAATAATTTGTCTTGATGTCATGTCTTTCTTTATCTACACATTCAGATTAGAAATTAGGAGGCATGCTTCCCTTTTTGCCCCTCCCCATGATGGTTTCAAGTAAATGACATCAGCTCCTAACTTGTGAGATACCATCAGTGCCTCTTCAAATGTTCCCTGTTAATATTCCTCTCTTGCATTTGCCAGAGCTGATTTTATTATTTCTTTCTCCTTAAAAGACATATTCTTTGGCTTCTGTGAAATCACTAATAGGTTATCAGAATATGGCATTCCATGTAATGAACTCAATCTATGCTTGACCATAATATGAACTCAGCTAATGATTGTAGAACAGAATTGATAAATTATTTTGCTAATTGTGTTAGCTCATAGTTTCCATATATAATCTACCATACTTACAAATGTAAGAGTACAATAGAATTCATGCATGATAACGTCCAAGAGATAATTTTATAATTTCAAGATGCTTCATGTTGTTTTTCTCCTAAGTGCACAATCTTCACAAGCCAATAGCCTCTCAATTATGTACAACATGATTATGTCCTATGTATTCTATTTAATAATCAGATTTTGGAAAATATATTTTCCTGAGCTTATGTTTTAAATTATTATGTTTTTCATTTTGAAACATTACCAATTCTTATGTTGGAGGTCCCAACTATCAACACTTTGTGCTTAAGCACTGATTATTTAGAATATTTTGGCTTTGCTAAAACTATACAACTTTATTCCAACTGAAATTTCATAGTGTTTAATTTCTTTTCATATTATTTTGTTAGTATGACATTTGCATTGATACTCCTTTGACTACAGTTGTGCTAGTGGAAGTTTACCTGTTTGAAACTTGGTATGGTTGGGTTTTGGTTTCCTTGTAGTCTATTAACATTCCTCACCAAACTAAATTTGCATTAGAATATATTAGCAACTCTAGATTTTTTTTTTAATGCTTCAAATTTATTATATATGTTCATGTCTGGTGCCCATAGATGATATAGGTAAGAATTGCCTGCCCTGGATTTGGAGTTACTGATGGTTGTCAGTGCTGGAAATCAATCACAGGTCCTCAAAAGAACAACGATTATTCTATTCTTAACTACTGAGTAATCTTTCTGTCCCAAATCTACTTTAGGCATTTAAGTAGAGAATTGGCCCATTAGTGCTATTGTATGTGAACAACCTCCAGAAGATCCAGAGTAAGTTGTAGAAAAACAACCTTTTGTCTTAGATGGCAATTCTTTAACGCATAACACAAATTAAGGAATTCATTTTCCTTCCTCTAGCTTTCTCATCTTCTATTTGGTAGGCAAAACCTACAATTTTAGTTTCAAAAAAATAATTTCTTTTCACACTGGAGCCCCAGAATAATAGTAAAGAACAAAGAGAAGTTTGAGACTGAAGGAAAACCAGTCAATAACCATAACAACCAATACTGCAGTATTTAGTTATATCTAATAAGTTCAATAACAAGAAAACAACACCTACATGTGAATTAGCATTAGCCATATCTTAGGCCATATCTAGTCCACTATCTACCATTTCCTTAAACATCATAATTTAACCTCTTCAGGTTAAAGATTTGCTACTATTTAAACTCTGTAGTGACTGTCACACTTCTGTGAAGGGGAATGTGGTGGATTGAATATGCTTGACCCATAGGAGGTGGCACTATTAGGAGGTGTGGGCTTTTGGAAATATGGCAGGCTTTCTTGGAGGAAGTGTGTCACTGTGCAGGCAGGCTTTGAGGTCACCTAATGCTCAAGCTCTGCCCAGTCTGGAAGAGAGCCTCCCCCTGGCTGCCTTCAGATCAAGAGGTAGAACTCTCAGCTTTTCCAGCACCATGTCTCTCCCACCCACATGCTTCCCATCATGATGATAATGAACCGAGCCTCTGAAACTGTAAGCCAGCCTCAAGGAAATGTTTACCTTTATCTAAATTGCCTTGGTCATGGTGTATCTTCACAGCAATGAAACCCAAACTCAGACAAGGGATATAATATTTATTTGTATGTTTTGAACATGTCAGCTTCCAGCTTAGATACTAAGTACCTAGACACTAAGTGCAGAATTACCTCTATTAGTGCTCCTTCTGTCTATGGTTAGTGCTCCTTCTGTCTATGGTTAGTGCTCCTTCTGTCTATGGTTAGTAGCTGTTACAATTGTTGGATCAGTATGGTCCCTGCTTGGGACTTGGGTATAATTTGCCAATTAGAGGAAAGACCTAGTCTATAGTTGCTATCTCTGCCATACCTAAGCTCAATTGCTCTCATAATTGGAAAATTCACTATGATCACAGCATAGTTGAAGTTATCTGCAGGAGCTGCTCAGTTCTCTATTTCTTTTACTTCTGTGTGTGTGGGGGTGTCTCTATGTGAAGCACTGGCTGACCTGGAATTGTCAGAGACCTGCCTGCTTCTGCCTCCCAAGTGTTACAATTAAAGACATGCACTGCTATGCCTGAATATTTTCTTTTTTTTTTCAATTTTGAGAATATCATCCCTATATGCTATGGATTGTGATCATATGATATCCCCTACTTTCTTTGTCTAACCCTCCTCATATCCTCCAAGCCCTATCTATCTATCTATCTATCTATCTATCTATCTATCTATCTATCTATCTGGATCTTGCTGAGTCTAGTCAGTGTTGCTTATTTGTAGATGTCTAGGAAGGTGTCCCCTGGAGTATGGCAATCCTACCAGTGACCACATCCTGGCCAAGGATGTGTTTTTCTCCTCCAGCAATTATCTACTGCCAGAACTTTTTGATTAAAGGGTGAGGCCTAGAAGTCATGTATCCCACCTGTGCTTGTATTTTGGCTAGATTGATCTTATAGAACTCATGTGCAGGTAGGCAGGAATAATTTTATGTGTCATGTTTTCTTTGATGGTCATATGTAACCTTATCTTCTAAAAAAGGTGAATAGGACTAGGTGAATAAAGCACACCAGGCAGAAATGAAAAGTGGAGTTCAGACCCCAAAACATAAGTATCAGGGAGACAGGCATGACAATCCATCTTAATTCCAGCTAGTGGGTCTGAAGGGCTGAATCACCTGATGTCTCAGGACATGCGGACTAGTGAAACTTGTGGAACTAGGTTCAGAAAACTAGTTCAGAAAGTTGTTGACCTCTAGGTTAAAAACTAAAAAACTCTACTGCTGCCCTAGATAAATGCAGACTGCTGAGGACGTCTCATACAGAGCTCTGGACTCTGTGTGCACAAGCATGTGAACATGTACTTATGGAGGCACACAAACACACATACACACGAAAAGTATTAAAATGACTTTTGATTTTCTAAGAAAACTTCATATTGTTAATTAACATTTTATTCCTCCCCTCTGTCCTTTCTTTCTCTCCCGAAATGTATTTTAACATCCCCCCTCCCTACTGAGCACTGTAAATGTTGTTCCAGAATTACTCAAGTATCGGGATAATTTTATAGTCAACTTTCAAATTAATGTTGGATACTGGAACAAATAGAAATTAGGATTGTATTATGATAAGGATATTCTGAATTCCATCAGGAGCATTCTGGCATCCCTGATAAGCCTGCATAAATGATTTGTTTTTGAAATTTCACTGAATAGCAGTGGAAAAGTTAACATGGAATCTAACCACAGCTAATTATATGTATTAGCTATGTTGAGTATTTTGCTATTTTAGATAACCTTTAAACCTTAGCTATAATGGCAATTTAGCTAATGGAGAGACTTAATAGGAATAGTGTAACAAATGTACAGCTTTAGATTTACACAGAGATTGGATAGGGAAGTTAAGAGACAGGAATTAGCTGTGCACACACACACTGCCAGAAAACCATGTCATTTTAATGATTCATAATTTCTAATTAGCTATGATTATTCAGAGTGGTTGTGGATATACATTTTAATTGTATCACATAGTATAATTTCCAATTTCCGCTGAGATGCTGATGAAGTGCAAGTTGTATTGCGAAGTCATCATTTAAATATTTGAGAAATTGAAGGCTTTAAAGGAGATAAATATCTATTGCTTTATTATAATTTCTATTGATCTCAGAAGTCAATTTTGTCCCAGCGATATAGATGGCTGTCTGCCTTCTCATTGCTATGTGCACTTCGCATTGTGGGTTTAAAAATACACTTCTCTGTGTGTGTTTGGAGACAATGCAATACTTGGATTGAGTACTCTGACTTCTGGCAGACAAATGTGGTCAGAAGTGGGTTTAAATGAGACAGGGTAAGTGCTCAGTTGCTCTCCCTGATAAAGCAACATGTAGTTTTGGTGAGAATTGCATGCTTAACTGTGAAAGTCTTGATAGTGACACCCGTCTTATAGAGGGCTCTTTAACCAAGCCATCTAGAGAACACTTCATGAGAGTCAACTTGTTATTGAGTTTTCAATCTTTAGTCTGAAAACTTGTTTTAACAAAAGAACTGGTGCCACGTCAAAAAAAATTTTGCATAAGGCAACCAGACATGGCAATTATAGTATGATGGATTAGCCTGTTGGATTATGAGTTCAAAGCCAACCTAGGCTATAGCCTGAGACCCTATATCTAAACAGAGCAAAGCAAAGGAAAACACAACACAACATTGTATGCCTACAATACCTTGTGATGTGGAAAAGGTAATAATGCATTTTATTGGATGCAAATTTCTATGATGAGAACAGTCTGAACATGTTTAATAGACTTTTACAGAATTTAGTTGATTCTATATCTGTCTGCTTTATACCTAGTAAGTTATATCAAACAAAGGCTGAAACAGGAATATGTAATTGATTCTGTCGGGAAGGGGTCATCCTCTCCATTCCTTGAAACCGCAGAAACTGAATGGAATATTGAGTCTATCTCACCAGATAATCAGTTTTAGTAGCACTAAGACAGTTTTTCTTTGTAAAAGATTTACTTACATTTTATTTTATGAATATGAATGTTTGTCTGCATACGTGTCTTTACACCACAGGTATGCCTTGCTGTTGTGGATGCCATAAGTAGACACCAGATCCTTGGAACTAGACTTATATGCACTTGTGAAGTCATCATGTGGATGATAGGAAATGAACCCAGACCATCTGCAAAATCAACAGACACTTTTAGATGCTGAGCGATCTCTCCAGTTGCAAGGACAGTGTCTTAACTTGAATCTTTATAAAAACAATCAGATGGATGGTTATTTAAAAAATAGAACCAAGTAGGTTGTAAAATTCTGATGGGTCTTGACACCAAAATACCTGTGCCTTCACAGTATTCACAGTGTCAGTGTGGAGGTATCAGTCCAGAGTGTATTGTAAGAAATTCCCATTCCTATGTCTCTTTCTGATCAGCAGCTAGAGAAAAGATGCACAAAGATTACAGACTTCAGAACAGCAAACAAGTACTTTACCTCTTTCTTCTCAGGGACCTAGAATTGACTTTGATAGAAACAGGTGTCTGTATGCTCAGAAAAGACATGGTACATTGGGTATAATGTTCTCTCTCTTTCTCTCTCTCTCTCTCTCTCTCTCTCTCTCTCTCTCTCTCTCTCTGTGTGTGTGTGTGTGTGTGTGTGCATTTTGTAATGTGTGTATGTGAATGTATCCACATGCATGTTTATGAACTCACATGTTTGTGGGCACTTGTTTGCACATGTATATGAAGGATAAACACTGACATGTTGTAGCTTCTTCAATTGCTCTCTATCTTGTATCATGAGCTAGACTCTTTCACTTAAACCCAGAGAAAGGGCTACCATGTTTTCACCTTCAATATGCTATGATTACAGGTGGGCTGCAGTACTGACTGGTTTTGTGTTTATGAGATACAAGATGGAGTTATCACAGAGAAAGGAGCTTCAGGTGTGGAAATGCCTCCATGGGATTCAGCTGTAAGGCATTTTCTCAATTAGTGATCAAGAAGGTCCATTGTGGGTGGTGCCATCCCTGGGCTGGTGGTCTTGTGTTTTATAAGAAAGCAGGCTGAGCAATCCAGGGGAAGCAATCCAGTAAGAAACATTCCTCCATCGCCTCTGTATCAGCTCCTGCTTCCTGACCTGCTTGAGTTCCAGTCCTAACTTCCTTTGGTGAAGAGCATCAATATGAAAGTGTAAGCTGAATAAACCCTTTCATCCCCATAATTTCATCCCCATTGATCATAATGTTTTGTGCAAGAATAGAAACCCTGACTAAGACAGTTGCCACATGTCTTGGCATTTATGTAGGTGATGGAGAAACAAACCCCAATGCTTACGTTTGCATTGGAGATACTTTTACCTGGTGAGCTAGCACTTCTGCCTCCTCTATGCTCTTTGGCAACCAAGTCTAAGATGTTTAAATAGCTCTGTAAGTAGTTACATTGCGATACCAAACTTCCTGAACATAGTTTTCTCTTTCTATATATTATTCTCCCATGTCATTCACAACAAGATAAAGAGATGGAATAATTCAGAAGTAGATCTATAGTGAACTCTTAGGTGAAAAACACAAAAGTATAGATAGGAGCTATCAACGATGAGTGATGTTTGAAGTGAAAGAAAAGAAAAACAAACAATTGGTGCTATTAGTTTTAACTAACTTGAAGATTCCTTTGGAAGAAAGATGTCCAGTAATACTTTATGTCCATCAAGAACTCCATTCCCAGAAAATCAAATATCCCCATTAAAAAGTGGGGCACAGAGTTAAACAAAGAATTCTCAACTGAGGAATACCGAATGGCTGAGAAGCACTTGAAAAAATGCTCAACATCCTTAATCATCAGGGAAATGCAGATCAAAACAACCCTGAGATTCCACCTCACACCAGTAAGAATGGCTAAGATCAAAAATTCAGGGGACAACAGATGCTGGCGTGGATGTGGAGAAAGGGGAACACTCCTCCATTGTTGGTGGGAATGCAAGCTGGTTCAACCACTCTGGAAATCAGTCTGGCGGTTCCTCAGAAAATTGGGCATAGTATTACCAGAAGATCCTGCAATACCT